>CAKXYN010000924.1:0-10733 GCA_935064755.1 Tragelaphus eurycerus | reverse complement strand
AGACTAGGGACACATAAAGACTGATAGTGGGGCGGTGGGAAAAAATATTCCATGCAAATGGAAATCAAAAGAAAGCTGGAAATAGCAATGCTCATATCAGGCAAACAGACTTTAAAATGAAGACCATTGTAAGAGACAAAGAAAGTCACTACATAATGATAAAGGGATCAATCCAAGAAGATACAAAAATTATAAATACATATGCACCCAACATAGGAGTACTTCAAATATATAAGGCAGATACTAACAGTCATAACAGTACAATTTCCCAAGACTGAATCAGGAAGAAACAGAAAATATGAACAGATCAATCATAGGACTGAAATGGAAACTATGATTTTAAAACTCCAACAAACAAAGTCCAGGACCAGATGGCTTCGATGAATTTTATCAAATACTACCATACAATCCTGCAATTCCACTCCTGGATTTATATCTGGAAACAAACATGATCTGAAAGGATATATGTGATCCAATGTGATGTTTGCAGTGATGTTTACAATATCCAAGACATTGAAACAACCTAAATGTCAACTGACAGAAAAAATAGATAAAGAAGATATCATGCATATATACAATAGAGTATTCATGAACCATTAAAAATAATGAAATAACATCATTTGCAGCAACATGAATGGACCTAGAGACTTCCATACCGAGTGAAGCAAGTCAGACAGAGAAAGGGAAATACCATATGATATTGTTTATATGACAAATTTAAAAAAAAAAATTGATACAAATGAACTTATTTACAAAACAGTGTCACAGACTTAGAGCACAAGTTTATGGTTAGCATAGGTGAACAGTGAGGTGTAGGAATAGTTAGGGAGCTTGGGATTGACATGTACATACTGATATGTGTAAAACAGATAACCAACAAGGATTTTCTGTACAGCACAGGAAACTCTGCTCAATAGTCTATAACAACCTAATTGAAAAAGTAACTTGAAAAATAATTCATATGTGTAACTGAATCACTTTGTTGTATAACTGAATCTACCACAACATTGTTAATCAAATGTACTCCAATACAAAATAAAAAGTTTTTTAAAAGTTTCTTTAAAAGGGAAAATAAATTATTTTTACTATATGCTTTTCCCCCAGAATGCTTGCATTATATTAATAAAAGTCACTGTGATAAATATTTGGTTTGATTTTGCATGCCTCCTGGAATATGCCAAGTATGGGGTTTGATTCCTGGGTTGGGAAGATCCCCTAGGAGTACATGGTGGCCCACTCTAGTATCTAGTATTTTTGCCTGGAGAATTCCATGGACACAGGAACCTGGTGGGCTACAGTCCATTGGGTTGCAAAGAGTTGGACATGACTGAAGCGACTTAGTATACATGCACAGTCAATACATAATTCCCATGTCATTTTTGGATACAATATATTAATGCATAGATATCCTAATAGTACACTTCAAACTGAGTAATTTATTCCTTACTTTTAACTCATTTCTTTAAGTGAAAAACACTGGAGGAACACCTCCTGTTACTAAAATATAGGGTTTATCTCTCACTAAACACATTTACAAATTTAAAATCCTTAATTGACTGAATTATCATAATTTAAAAAATCATGATAACTCATAATTTCAAATGGAGAATTAAAAGGACACAAAAAACTGTCTTTAGCATAAGAATCATGTTTTCCATTACTTCATCCTATTTAGTGGGTTACTTATTTTTAATTACCAAATAAAATGGAGGGATGACTTTGGGCACAGACAATGCAATAAAACCTCACAGAATTGGGTGATTTAAAAGGTTAAGAATAGTCAGACAAATTAGAATAAAGACAGCTTTCCAAGTGCAGATAGCATCACAAACACAAGGACAGGGACAGGAATGGTAAGGAAATGTGTGCAGACTGGTCTGACTAGAGCAGATGGTTCAGAAGACACATTGAGGAGCCTAGATTTATCCTAGGCACATCGCGAGGCTATTGAAGGTTTTCAAGCAGGGAAATGACCTGGCCACATCTTTGATTTAGAAATATAACTCTGAAAATGGTGTGTGTCAGGAATGGAATAGAGGATGCAGTACATACGGCAGTTGAAGCAAAAGTGAGCACAGCCTTATAGAGCTGAGCCTATAACAATAACAGCCCAGTTATTATAGAACATACATCAAAAAATTAATAAATTGCAAATTGGCTTAATTTGTTAGTATGCTTCTGTTTCTTTAAAAAGAAAAATATCTCCAAATTGGCTTAATTTGTTAGTATGTTTCTGTTTCTTTAAAAAGAAAAATATCTCAATCATATGCCATATATTCCAAATTATTAAATAATACATGACAGTATGTGTTATGCATGTATTTTCCTTAAAAGGTAAGATTTGTATAATACTGATTTTGACTCTTTTAATACTATATAATTTACTATACAGTTGGCTACAATTTTTTTTAATTATCATGGACACTCAAGAATGCTTAGAAAACAAGAATTTTAACCAACATATTGCTTTCATAATAATAAAACTGTCTTGAATGTGAAATTACATAATTAATAAAGTTATTATAAGGTGAATCTGTACAGATATCCAAATGAAAACTGACTAATGTGAATTCCTGGTTTTCTTTTCATATTTTAAAGCTGTTTTTATTTTTACAGACTTCAAATATGTTTAAATTCTACTGAAAAACTTCATGCTGCTGCTGCTGCTAAGTCGCTTCAGTCGTGTCCGACTCTATGCGACCCCAGAGACAGCAGCCCACCAGGCTCCCCCATCCATGGGATTCTCCAGGCAAGAACACTGGAGTGGGTTGCCATTTCCTTCTCCAATGCACGAAAGTGAAAAGTGAAAGTCAAGTTGCTCAGTCATGTTCGACTCTTAGCGACCCCATGGACTGCAGCCTATCAGGCTCTCTTCATAGTCCAGCACTAATAATAGTTAATAAACAAAGTGACTATAGATAATGTGCTGCTGCTGCTGCTGCTGCTAAGTCGCTTCAGTCGTGTCCGACTCTGTGCGACCCCATAGACAGTAGCCCATCAGGCTCTCCCGTCCATGGGATTCTCCAGGCAAGAACAATGGAGTGGGTTGCCATTTCCTTCTCCAATGCATGAAAGTGAAAAGTGAAAGTGAAGTCGCTCAGTTGTGTCCGACTCTTAGCGACCCCATGGACTGCAGCCCAGCAGGCTGCTCCATCCATGGGATTTTCCAGGCAAGAGTACTGGAGTGGGGTGCCACTGCCTTCTCCGATAGATTATGTAGGTTACTTATTTTATAATAGAGGTTTAAAATGCCTTAATATGACTTCTAAGAACATGCTTAGCTCCTAAATCACAACAAGAAAATGCGAAAGGAATAAGAATTAGAGGAAATTTTTGCTGATTTTTTAAAATTAGTAACCATTTTTTCTTTTCCTAGGGAAAATAAATCAATGTGGTGATATGGTCACAAGTGGCTTTCAGTGTTTATCCCCATAAATTTCTAGTTTATTTTTTCAGTGTAGTAGGATCCAGAAAGATAAAAGCTATATTTACCAGGTCCCCTTGCAGCTATAATTCTGTTTGCTAATTAGATTATAACAATTAGATGAATTGCAAGATACCTGGCAGAAGGAAAATACTGACCTCCTGAATCTTTATGGGTGTTGAAAAACAAATGCAATGGAAGAAGCTTCCCTATCCTTGGCTTTCTGGTCACTCGCTTTAGTTACAATGCCGTGCCTTTGTCCTTAGGGTTTTCAGAGAATGTGGCTTAATGTCCTACCCTCTTGATTGTGCCAGAGTTAGTAGCTACACATGTAGTATTCTGGCATTCATTACCAGAAAACCATATCCAGTCAGCTCCTCCTCTAAATTGTTTATAGGCATATCTCACAGATAATGCTGGTTTATTTTCAGAAAAATATCACAATATAGAAAGTCATATATTTTGTTTTTGCTTCCCAGTGCATATAAACGCTAATTTTACACTATGTGTATGCTCAGTTGCTTCAGTTGTGTCCGACTTTTTGTGACCCTATGGATTGTAGCCTACCAAGTTCCCTGTCCACAGGACTCTCCAGGCAAGAATACTGGAGTGGGTTGTTATGCCCTTCTCCAGGGGATCTTCACCACCCAAGGACTGAACCTGAGTCTCTTAAGTCCCCTGCACTGGCAGGCAGGTTCTTTACCACTAGCACCACCTGTGAAGCCTGGAGTCTATTAAAGTGTTCAATAGGGCTTCCCTTCCCTTACTTTCAAGTTTCTATAATTTGTATGCATGTATATACTTTTAAATTTTTTTCCTAAGTCAGTTGCCTAAAAATTTAGTCATTTGTCCTCTTACCTTTGTTTTAGCAATACAGCTTCCATTTTCAAGCTAGCAGTGAAGTTGATAATAAATGAATAAATCCCCAAGTGCATTTGGGACAACTTAAAAAAAATTTTTTTTTCCCATAATGTAACTAAAAGTAGTACTCTTTGAGAATACTCATGTTACTGATCATATACAAATCAATCAATAATACTTAATAATAATAATAAGATAAATAATGCTTATTTTTTCTCTAGAATTACACTATGTACTTTATATGTATTTAGCTCATTTTATTTTACAATCCTATGAAAGAAATATTTGCCCCATCTTAAAGCTGAAAAAAAGTTAAGGTTTATCTTGATGTTTTCCAAGATCACACAGCTTGAATTAGTAGAGCTTAGTAGAGTTGAATCAAGAATTAGGATATGTGGTTGACTATGTATATGTAGCCCAGGCTCTTAAGCAATACTTCTGTCCTTGGCTACATTTCCTCTTTTAATGTGTTACACACAGTAATTTAATCTTCTTTTCTTTGTAATAACATTTTATAAATAAATTATAATCAAATTGCAAACCATGTTCGATCTTCTTTGTTAATAGTAAGTATTGCAATTAAAATAAAACATATTACCATCATAAGAGAATAGAAAAAGAATATTATCACTTTAGGAGGAAAATATTTCCAATTGTATGTATTTTAAGGACAATAATTAAATATTCAGTAGGTTGAGTGCTATTAACTGAAAGATTGAGTATTTCTTTGCAATCGAAATTCTAAGTGTGGCCAGAGGCACTGTGAACCATTTAAAGAATAAAATTTCTAGCCTGAGGAGTTGAAATGTGCTCTTTATAATTCAGGAGAGACAAATACACATTAGCAGTGATATGTTTACCAAAAATAACGTTAGGTCATAATGATGAAGAATAAAGGACATAAATGTCAGGCTTCTGGAATATTATTCTAGAAAAATCTTATTTTTCCT
The DNA here is from genome assembly GCA_935064755.1 of Tragelaphus eurycerus. Classification (NCBI taxonomy): domain Eukaryota; kingdom Metazoa; phylum Chordata; class Mammalia; order Artiodactyla; family Bovidae; genus Tragelaphus; species Tragelaphus eurycerus. The sequence continues at coordinate 5,498 of CAKXYN010000924.1, read as the reverse complement.
GGATGAAATTATATTTTAAGACATTACAAAAATTTAAAAATAAGTAAATAAAAATCTGTGACATATGTAGTCAAATCATATTTTAATTTATGATTAAATACATACAAATATTGTACACGTGTGTCTCTAACTTCCAATATGAATAAAAACTAAGTGCATAGATAAAATAATTTAATACCAGTGAAAATGAATTTAATTATCTTCACTTGCTTAAATAGACACACAGAATTCTGAACGTTTATTTTTCAGTTGTCAGGTCTAAGAACAGATTCTTAGACTATTTCTCTAATTTTTTCAGAAAAATATCTTGAATGCTAATCCTGGATATCCCCATTAAATTCCTCTTGTTAAAGAAAATAAAATTAAGACACAGAGTATTGTGTTTGCTCAGAAAATTTTTATTCAATAATGAGTATTAATTGATTACCTATTATAAGTTAGAAACTGTTATATGTCACAGGACAAATTCCCAGATCATGTTGAACATAATTTCTAATCTATGACATCTAAATTAATGGTAAAACTGAGGTAGACCATGACTTTACATTGTTTACTAAAAAGAAATAGAAAAAATTCCTCTGAAATCACTGGTAGTTTGGTTTGAAAAGACTGAAGAGATGTTTAAAGTTAGTCTTTTAGAAAATTATGTTAGCTGATGTTGTAAAATATTTTGTTAATGACATGTATTGTGCTTCATGTTGAAACCAAATAGTATATTCTGGATGGGCTTCTGATGAGTCATGATTTTCATTTATCAACACTTGTCAGCAAAAAGTTTTAAAATGAATTGTTTATCAATTATATTTTAGGAAGAATTAACTTTTTTCTGCTAATTTGCAGATAAAAATAACATAAATATGCTTCAATAAAGAGCAGCCAGAAGAAAATAAAATATATGCTGGAAATTGTGAATTGAAGGGCATCAGTTCAGTTCAGTCACTTAGTCATGTCCGACTCTTTGTGACCACATGTACTTCACCATGCCAGGATTCCCTGTCCATTACCAACTTCCAGAGTTTGCTCAAACTCATGTCCATTGAGTTGGTGATGCCATCCAACCATCTCATCCTCTGACATCCCCTTCTCCTCCTGCCTTCAATCTTTCCCAGAATCAGGGTCTCTTCCAATGAGTCAGTTCTTTGAATCAGGTGGCCAAAGTATTAGAGCATCAGCTTCAGCATCAGTCCTTCCAATGAATACTCAGAGTTGATTTCTTTTAGAATTGACCAGTTTGATCTCCTTGCAGTACAAGTGACTCTCAAGAGTTCTCCAACACCACAGTTCAAAAGCATTAATTCTTCAGTGATCAGCTTCAGTGCTCAACTCTCACATCCATACATGACTACTGGAAAAAGCATAGCTTTGACTAGATGGACCTCTGCTGGCAAAGTAATATCTCTGGTTTTAATATGCTGTCTAGGTTGGTCATAGCTTTTCTTCCAAGGAGTAAGTTTCTTTTAACTTCATGGGTGCAGTCACCATCTGCAGTGATTCTGGAGCCCAAGAAAGTAAAGTCTCTCACTGTTCCTATTGTTTCTCCATCTGTTCGCCATGAAATGATGGGACTGGATGCCATGATCTTAGTTTTTTGAATGTTGAATTTTAAGCCAACTTTTTCAGTCTCCTGTTTCACTTTCTTCAAGAGGATCTTTAGTTCCTCTTCAGTTCAGTTCAGTTCAGTTCAGTTGCTCAGTCATGTCCAGCTCTTTGCAACACCATGAATTGCAGCATGCCAGGCTTCCCTATCCATCACCAACTCCCAGAGTTCACTCAAACTCGTGTCCATCGACTCGGTGATGTCATCCAACCATCTCATCCTCTGTCATCCTCTTTTTCTGCTGCCCCCAATCCCTCCCAGCATCAGAGCCTTTTCCAATGAGTCAACTCTTCGCATCAGGTGGCCAAAGTACTGGAGTTTCAGCTTGAGCATCATTCCTTCCAAAGAACACCCAGGACTGATCTCCTTTAAAATGGATTGGTTGGATCTCCTTGCAGTCCAAGGGACTCTCAGGAGTCTTCTCCAACACCACAGTTCAAAAGCATCAATTCTCCGGCACTCAGCTTTCTTCACAGTCCAACTCTCACATCCATACATGACCACTGGAAAAACCATTGCCTTGATTAGACAGACCTTTGTTGGTAAAGTAATGTCTCTGCTTTTGAATATGCTATCTAGGGTGGTCATAACTTTCCTTCCAAGGAGTAAGCATCTTTTAATTTCATGGCTGCAGTCACCATCTGCAGTGATTCTGGAGCCCAAGAAAGTAAAGTCTCTCACTGTTCCTATTGTTTCTCCATCTGTTCGCCATGAAATGATGGGACTGGATGCCATGATCTTAGTTTTTTGAATGTTGAATTTTAAGCCAACTTTTTCAGTCTCCTGTTTCACTTTCTTCAAGAGGATCTTTAGTTCCTCTTCAGTTCAGTTCAGTTCAGTTCAGTTGCTCAGTCATGTCCAGCTCTTTGCAACACCATGAATTGCAGCATGCCAGGCTTCCCTATCCATCACCAACTCCCAGAGTTCACTCAAACTCGTGTCCATCGACTCGGTGATGTCATCCAACCATCTCATCCTCTGTCATCCTCTTTTTCTGCTGCCCCCAATCCCTCCCAGCATCAGAGCCTTTTCCAATGAGTCAACTCTTCGCATCAGGTGGCCAAAGTACTGGAGTTTCAGCTTGAGCATCATTCCTTCCAAAGAACACCCAGGACTGATCTCCTTTAAAATGGATTGGTTGGATCTCCTTGCAGTCCAAGGGACTCTCAGGAGTCTTCTCCAACACCACAGTTCAAAAGCATCAATTCTCCGGCACTCAGCTTTCTTCACAGTCCAACTCTCACATCCATACATGACCACTGGAAAAACCATTGCCTTGATTAGACAGACCTTTGTTGGTAAAGTAATGTCTCTGCTTTTGAATATGCTATCTAGGGTGGTCATAACTTTCCTTCCAAGGAGTAAGCATCTTTTAATTTCATGGCTGCAGTCACCATCTGCAGTGATTTTGGAGCCCCAAAATATAAAGTCAGCCACTGTTTCCACTGTTTCCCCATCTATTTCCCACGAAGTGATGGGACCAGTTGCCAGGATCTTCATTTTCTGAATGTTGAGCTTTAAGCCAACTTTTTCACTCTCCTCTTTCACTTTCATCAAGAGGCTTTTTAGTTCCTCTTCACTTTCTGCCATAAGGGTGGTGTCGTCTGCATATCTGAGGTTATTGATATTTCTCCCGGCTATCTGGATTCCAGCTTGTGCTTCTTCCAGTCCAGCATTTCTCATGATGTACTCTGCATATAAGTTAAATAAGCAGGGTGACAATATATGGCCTTGATGTACTCCTTTTCCTATTTGGAACCAGTCTGTTGTTCCATGTCGAGTTCTAACTGTTGGTTCCTGATCTGCATATAGGTTTATCAAGAGACAGGTCAGGTGGTCTGGTATTCCCATCTCTTTCAGAATTTTCCACAGTTTATTGTGACTCATGCAGTCAAAGGCTTTGGCATAGTCGATAAAGCAGAAATAGATGTTTCCCTGGAACTCTTGCTTTTTCAATGATCCAGCGGATTTTGGTGATTTGATCTCTTGTTCCTCTGCCTTTTCTAAAACCAGCTTGAACATCTGGAAGTTCACAGTTCATATATTGCTGAAGCCTGCCTTGGAAAATTTTGAGCATTACTTTATTAGCATGTAAGATTTGTGCAACTGTGCGGTAGTTTGAGCATTAGCATTCTGTTATAAGGGTTATGTCATTGTGAACTTAAGGGCATATCTATTTTTATTATGAATTGCTACAAGGTGAATGCCTTCCCAGGTGGTGCAACTAGTAAAGAACCTGCCTGCCAATGCAGGAGAGCTAAAGAAATGTGAATTTGTTCTCTCAGTTGGGACAATCCCCTGGAGAAGGAAATGGCAACCTACACCAGTGTTCTTGCCTGGAGAACCCCATGGACAGAAGAGCCTAGCAGGCTACAGTCCATAGAGTCACAAAGAGACTGCAACTGAGCAAGCACAAATATTAGTTATATTACCATGTCATCTAATCTACTGAGCGATACAAACATAATTGGTTTGTATTGGTTGGTTACAGATGAGGATTATAACATACAATTCTCATTTAAGTTGATTATGCACAAATTTATTTGAAATAAAAAAAGATAGATAAAAACCAATTAAGTACAATATAACATCTATACTAGAAACTGGTGGCCCTTGCTTTCCTACAATTTTTTTTCTGTTGGATAAAAGTCCTAATGAGTTTTGGAAGAAATAGTAAAGAGTAACAATAACAACAAAACACTTAAAAAGTTAAAATTAGTCTTTGGGATAAAAGAAACATACTTGTATTAATTTTATTCAGTAACCGTTACTGTGTAGCACTGTAGCCTATGTTGTAGTTAGACAGCAATATGCCTCAGTAGCTAAAACCGGGAAGTTGGGGAGTAGCTATCGACTGGTTTTATATAGCAAGTTTAATGTTCTTATTTCTTGAGAAATCTATATGCAGGTCAGGAAGCAACAGTTAGAACTGGTCATGGAACAACAGACTGGTTCCAAATGGGAAAGGGAGTACGTCAAGGCTGTATATTGTCACCATGTTTGTTTAACTTATATGCAGAGTACCTCATGAGAAATGCTGGACTGGAGGAAACACAAGCTAGAATCAAGATTGCCAGGAGAAATATCAATAACCTCAGATATGCAGATGACACCACCCTTATGGCAGAAAGTGAAGAGGAACTCAAAAGCCTCTTGATGAAAGTGAAAGAGGAGAGTGAAAAGGTTGGCTTAAAGCTCAACATTCAGAAAACGAAGATCATGGCATCTGGTCCCATCACTACATGGGAAATAGATGGAGAAACAGTGGAAACAGTGTCAGACTTTGTTTTTCTGGGCTCCAAAATCACTGCAGATGGTGACTGCAGCCATGAAATTAAAAGACGCTTACTCCTTGGAAGGAAGGTTATGACCAACCTAGATAGCATATTCAAAAGCAGAGACATCACTTTGCCAACAAAGGTTCGCCTAGTCGAGGCTATGGTCTTTCCTGTGGTCATGTATGGATGTGAGAGCTGGACTGTGAAGAAGGCTGAGCGCCGAAGAATAGATGCTTTTGAACCGTGGTGTTGGAGAAGACTCTTGAGAGTCCCTTGGACTGCAAGGAGATCCAACCGGTCCATTCTGAAGGAGATCAGACCTGGGATTTCTTTGGAGGGAATGATGCTCAAGCTGAAACTCCAGTATTTTGGCCACCTCATGCGAAGAGTTGACTCATTGGAGAAGACTCTGATGCTGGGAGGGATTGAGGGCAGGAGGAGAAGGGGACGACAGAGGATGAGATGGCTGGATGGCATCACTGACTCGATGAATGTGAGTCTGAGTGACCTCCGAGTGCTGGTGATGGATAGGGAGGCCTGGCGTGCTGCGGTTCATGGGGGCGCAAAGAGTCGGACACGACTGAGCGACTGATCTAATCTGATCTAATGTTCTTATTGATCCA
>CAKXYN010000923.1:0-10737 GCA_935064755.1 Tragelaphus eurycerus | reverse complement strand
CAACTCCCGCAGTTCACTCAGACTCACATCCATCAAGTCAGTGATGCCATCCAGCCATCTCATACTCTGTCACCCCCTTCTCCTCCTGCCCCCAATCCCTCCCAGCATCAGAGTCTTCTCCAATGAGTCAACTCTTCGCATGAGGTGGCCAAAATACTGGAGTTTCAGCTTTAGCATCATTCCTTCCAAAAAAAATCCCAGGGCTGATCTTCTTCAGAATGGACTGGTTGGATCTCCTTGCACTCCAAGGGACTCTCAAGAGTCTTCCCCAACACCACAGTTCAAAAGCATCAATTCTTTGGCGCTCATCCTTCTTCACAGTCCAGCTCTCACATCCATACATGACCACAGGAAAGGCCATAGCCTTGACTAGGCGAACCTTTGTTGGCAAAGTAATGTCTCTGCTTTTGAATATGCTATCTAGGTTGGTCATAACTTTCCTTCCAAGGAGTAAGCGTCTTTTAATTTCATGGCTGCAGTCACCATCTGCAGTGATCTTGGAGCCCAGAAAAAGAAAGTCTGACACTGTTTCCACTGTTTCTCCATCTATTTCCCATGTAGTGATGGGACCAGATGCCATGATCTTCGTTTTCTGAATGTTGAGTTTTAAGCCAACTTTTTCACTCTGCACTTTCACTTTCAGCAAGAGGCTTTTTAGTTCCTCTTCACTTTCTGCCATAAGGGTCATCTGCATATCTGAGGTTATTGATATTTCTCCCAGCAATCTTGATTCCAACTTGTGTTTCTTCCAGTCCAGTGTTTCTCATGATGTACTCTGCATCAGATCAGATCAGATCAGATAAGTCGCTCAGTCGTGTCCAACTCTTTGCGACCCCATGAACTGCAGCACGCCAGGCCTCCCTATCCATCACCAGCTCTCGGAGGTCACTCAGACTCACATTCATCGAGTCAGTGATGCCATCCAGCCATCTCATCCTCTGTCATCCCCTTCTCCTCCTGCCCTCAATCCCTCCCAGCATCAGAGTCTTCTCCAATGAGTCAACTCTTCGCATGAGGTGGCCAAAATACTGGAGTTTCACCTTTAGCATCATTCCTTCCAAAGAAATCCCAGGGCTGATCTCCTTCAGAATGGACTGGTTGCATCTCCTTGCAGTCCAAGGGACTCTCAAGAGTTTTCTCCAACACCACAGTTCAAAAGCATCAATTCTTCGGCACTCAGCCTTCTTCACAGTCCAGCTCTCACATCCATACATGACCACAGGAAAGACCATAGCCTTGACTAGGCGAACCTTTGTTGGCAAAGTAATGTCTCTGCTTTTGAATATGCTATCTAGGTTGGTCATAACTTTGCTTCCAAAGAGTAAGCATCTTTTAATTTCATGGCTGCAGCCACCATCTGCAGTGATTTTGGAGCCCAGAAAAATAAAGTCTGACACTGTTTCCACTGTTTCTCCATCTATTTCCCATGTAGTGATGGGACCAGATGCCATGATCTTCGTTTTCTGAATGTTGAGCTTTAAGCCAACCTTTTCACTCTCCTCTTTCACTTTCATCAAGAGGCTTTTTCACTTCACTTTCTGCCATAAGGGTGGTGTCATTTGCATATCTGAGGTTATTGATATTTCTCCCAGCAATCTTGATTCCAGCTTGTGTTTCCTCCAGTCCAGCATTTCTCATGATGTACTCTGCATATAAGTTAAATAAACATGGTGACAATATACAGCCTTGACATACTCCTTTTCCTATTTGGAACCATCTGTTGTTCCATGACCAGTTCTAACTGTTGCTTCCTGACCGGCATACATATAAGTTAAATACACAGGGTGACAATATACAGCCTTGACGTACTCCTTTTCCTATTTGGAACCAGTCTGTTGTTCCATGTCCAGTTCTAACTGTTGCTTCCTGACCTGCATACAAATTTCTCAAGAGGCAGATCAGGTGGTCTGGTATTCCTATCTTTTTCAGAATTTTCCACAGTTTATTGTGATCTACACAGTCAAAGGCTTTGGCATAGTCAATAAAGCAGAAATAGATGTTTTTCTGGAACTCTCTTGCTTTTTCCATGATCCAGCAGATGTTGGCAATTTGATCTCTGGTTCTTCTGCCTTTTCTAAAACCAGCTTGAACATCAGGAAGTTCACAGTTCACATATTGCTGAAGCCTGGCTTGGACAGTTTTGAGCATTACTTTACTAGCGTGTGAGATGAGTGCAATTGTGCGGTAGTTTGAGCACTCCTTGGCATTGCCTTTCTTTGGGATTGGGATGAAAACTGACCTTTTCCAATCTTGTGGCCACTGCTGAGTTTTCCAGATTTGCTGGCATATTGAGTGTAGCACTTTCACAGCATCATCTTTCAGGATTTGGAATAGCTCAACTGGAATTCTGTCACCTCCACTAGCTTTGTTCATAGTGATGCTTTCTAAGGCCCACTTGACTTCACATTCCAGGATGTCTGGCTCTAGGTCAGTGATCACACCATCATGATTATCTGGGTCGTGAAGATCTTTTTTGTACAGTTTTTCTGTGTATTCTTGCCATCTCTTCTTAATATCTTCTGCTTCTGTTAGGTCAATGCCATTTCTGTCCTTTATCGAGCCCATCTTTGCATGAAATGTTCCTTTGGTATCTCTTATTTTCTTGAAGAGATCCCTAGTCTTTCCCATTCTTTGTTTTCCTCTATTTCTTTGCATTGAATAAAGATAGTGAATCCAAAATCTTGAAAACCAAATGGAGTTACAGATAAATGGCCTGGAGACAAGGATTGTGAAGATGCAAGAAATGTTTAACAAGGACCTAGAAGAAGTAAAAAAAAGAGTCAATATATAATGAATAATGCAATAAATGAGATCAAAAACACTCTGGAGGGAACCAACAGTAGAATAATGGAGGCAGAGATAGGATAAGTGAGGTAGAAGACAGAATGGTAGAAATAAATGAAGCAGACAGGAAAACAGAAAAAAGAATTGAAATCAGGAAAACCTCAGAGACCCCTGGACAATGTTAAATGCCCCAACATTCAACTCATAGGAGTCCCAGAAGAAGAAAACAAAAAGAAAGACCATGAGAAAATACTTGAGGAGATAATAGTTTAAAACTTCCCTAAAATGGGGAAGGAAATAATCACCCAAGTCCAAGAAACCCAGAGAGTCCCAAACAGAATAAACCCAAGATGGAACACTCTAAGACACATATTAATCAAATTAACAAAGATCAAACACAAGGAACAAATATTAAAAGCAGCAAAGCAAAAACAACAAATAACACACAAGGGGATCCCCATAAGTTTAATAGCTGATCTTTGAATAGAAAGTCTTCAGACCAGAAGGGAATGGCAGGACATACTTAAAGTGATGAAAGAGAAAAACCTACAACCCAGATTACTGTACCCAGCAAGGATCTCATTCAAATATGAAGGAGAAATCAAAAACTTTATAGACAAGCAAAAGCTGAGACAATTCAGCACCACCAAACCAGCTCTCCAACAAATACTAAAGGATCTTCTCTAGACAGGAAACACAGAAAGGGTGTATCAACTCAAACGCAAAAGAACAAAGTAAATGGCAATGGGATCATTAGTTTAGTTCAGTCACTCAGTCATGTCCAACTCTTTGCAACCCCATGAATTGCAGCACTCCAGGCCTCTGTGTCCATCACCAACTCCCTGAGTTTACCCAAACTCACGTCCATCGAGTCAGTGATGCCATCCAGCCATCTCATCCTCTTTTTTTTTTTTAATTAAATTTTATTTTGCTTAACTTTATAATATTGTATTGCTTTTGCCATACATCAAGATGGATCCGCCACAAGTATACATGTGTTCCCCATCCCTGAACCCTCCTCCCTCCTCCCTCCCCATACCATCCCCCTGGGTCGTCCCAGTGCACCAGCCCCAGGCATCCGTTATCAGGCATTGTACCTGGACTGGCGACTCGTTTCAGATATGATATTATACATATTTCAATGCTATTCCCCCAAATCATCCCGCCCTCTCCCATTCCCAGAGTCCAAAAGTCTGTTCTATACATCAGTGTCTCTTTTGCTGTCTCGTAAACAGGGTTATTGTTACCATCTTTCTAAATTCCATATATATGCATTAGTATACTGTATTTGTGTTTTTCTTTCTGGCTTACTTCAATGTTCATAGCAGCACTGTTTACAATAGCCAGGACTTGGAAGCAACCTAGATGTCCATCCACAGATGAATGGATAAGAAAGCTGTGGTACATATACACAATGGAGTATTACTCAGCCATTAAAAAGAATACATTTGAATCAGTTCTAATGAAGTGGATGGAACTGGAGCCTATTATACATCTCATCCTCTTTTGTCCCCTTCTCCTCCTGCCACCAATCCCTCCCAGCATCAGGGTCTTTTCCGATGAGTCAACTCTAAGCATGAGGTGGCCAAAGTATTGGAGTTGCAGCTTCAGCATCAGTCCTTCCAATGAATACCCAGGACTGATCTCCTTTAGAATGGACTGGTTGGATCTCCTTGCAATCCAAGGGACTCTCAAGAGTCTTCTCCAACACCATAGTTGAAAAACATCAATTCTTCGGCACTCAGCTTTCTTCACAGTCCAACTCTCAAATCCATACACGACCACTGGAAAAACCATAGCCTTGACTAGACAGAACTTTGTTGGCAAAGTAATGTCTCTGCTTATGAATATGCTACCTAGGTTGGTCATAACTTTCCTTCCAAGGAATAAGCATCTTTTAATTTCATGGCTGCGATCACCATCTGCAGTGATTTTGGAGGCCCCCAAAATAAAGTCTGACACTGTTTCCACTGTTTATCCATCTATTTCCCATGAAGTGATGGGACCAAGTGCCATGATCTTCGTTTTCTGAATGTTGAGCTTTAAGCCAACTTTTTCACTCTCCACTTTCACTTTCATCAAGAGGCTTTTGAGTTCCTCTTCACTTTCTGCCATAAGACTGGTGTCATCTGCATATCTGAGGTTATTGATATTTCTCCCAGCAATCTTGATTCCAGCTTGTGCTTCTTCCGGCCCAGCGTTTCTGATGTACTATGCAATATAAGTTAAATAGCAGGGTGACGATATACAGCCTTGAAGTACTCCTTTTCCTGTTTGGAACCAGTCTGTTGTTCCATGTCCAGTTACTAAAAATTACCTTAAATGTAAATGGTTTGAATGCCCCAACCAAAAGACAAAGACTGGCTGAATGGATAAAAAAAAAAAGAACCCTGTATATGTTGTCTTTCTTTCCAAAAGAAAGCAAGAGTAGCACTACTCATATCAAATAAAATAGACTTTAAAATAAAGGCTGTGAAAAGAGACAAAGAAGGACACTACATAATGATCAAGGGATCAATCCAAGAAGAAGATATAACAATATAAATATATATGCACCCAACATAGGAGCACCACCATATATAAGGCAAATGCTAACAAGTCTGAAAGGGAAAATAACAATAACACAGTAATAGTGGGAGACTTTAATATCCCACTCATACCTCTGGACAGATCAACTAAGCAGAAAGTTAACAATGAAACACAAACTTTAAATGATACAATAGACCAGTTAGACCTAATTGATATCTATAGGACACTTCACGCCAAAACAATGAATTTCACCTTTTTCTCAAGCACACATGGAACCTTCTCCAGGATAGATCACATCCTGAGCCATAAATCTAGCCTTGGTAAATTCAAGAAAATTGAAATCATTCCAAGCATCTTTCTGACCATAATGCAGTAATATTAGATGTCAATTACAGGAGAAAAACTATTAAAAATTCCAACATATTGAGGCTGAACAACACGCTGCTGAATAAGCAACAAATCACAGAAGAAATCAAAAAAGAAATCAAAATATGCATAGAAATGAATGAAAATGAAAACACAACAACCCAAAACCTATGGAACACTGTAAAAGCAGTGCTAAGGGGAAGGTGCATAACAATACAGGCATACCTCAATAAACAAGAAAAAATTCAACTAAACAACCTAACTCTACACTTAAGGCATCTAGAAAAGGAAGAAATGAAGAACTCCAGGGTTAGCAGAAGGAAAGAAATCTTAAAAATTAGGGCAGAAATAAATGCAAAAGAAACAAAAGAGACCATAGCAAAAACCAACAAAGCCAAAAGCTGGTTCTTTGAGAAAATAAATAAAATTGACAAACCATTAGCCAGACTCATCAAGAAACAAAAGGAGAAGAATCAAATCAACAAAATTAAAAATGGAGAGATCACAACTGAAAACACAGAAATACAAAGGATCATAAGAGACTACTGCTGCTGCTGCTGCTGCTAAGTCGCTTCAGTCGTGTCCGACTCTGTGCGACCCCACAGACGGCAGCCCACCAGGCCCTGCGGTCCCTGGGATTCTCCAGGCAAGAACACTGGAGTGGGTTGCCATTGCCTTCTCCATTGTGTGAAAGTGAAGTTGCTCAGTCGTGTCCGACTCTTAGCGACCCCACGGACTGCAGCCTACCAGGCTCCTCCGTCCATGGGATTTTCCAGGCAAGAGTACTGGAGTGGGGTGCCATTGCCTTCAGAGATTATATGCCAATCTATTTCTGCTTTATTGTCTATGCCAAAGCCTTTGACTGTGTGGATCACAATAAACTGTGGAAAATTTTGAAAGAGATCGGAATACCAGACCACCTGACCTGCCTCTTGAGAAATTTGTATGCAGGTCAGGAAGCAACAGTTAGAAGTGGACGTGGAGCAACAGACTGGTTCCAAATAGGAAAAGGAGTACGTCAAGGATGTATATTATCACCCTGTTTATTTAACTTATATGCAGAGTACATCATGAGAAATTCTGGGCTGGAAGAAGCACAAGCTGGAATCAAGACTGCTGGGAGAAATATCAATAACTTCAGATATGCAGATGACACCACCCTTATGGAAGAAAGTGAAGAGGGACTATAAAGCCTCTTGATGAAAGTGGAGAGTGAAAAAATTGGCTTAAAGCTCAACATTCAGAAAACGAAGATCACGGCATCTGGTCCCATCACTTCATGGGAAATAGATGGGGAAACAGTGTCAGACTTTATTTTGTGGGCCTCCAAAATCACTCCAGATGGTGATTGCAGCCATGAAATTAAAAGATGCTTACTCCTTGGAAGGAAAGTTATGACCAACCTAGATAGCATATTCAAAAGAAGAGACATTACTTTGCCAACAAAGGTCTATCTAGTCAAGGCTATGCTTTTTCCTGTGGTCATGTATGGATGTGAGAGTTGGACTGTGAAGAAGGCTGAGCACTGAAGAATTGATGCTTTTGAACTGTGGTGTTGGAGAAGACTCTTGAGAGTCCCTTGGACTGCAAGGAGATCCAACCAGTCCATTCTGAAGGAGATCAGCCCTGGGATTTCTTTGGAAGGAATGATGCTAAAGCTGAAACTCCAGTATTTTGGCCACCTCATGTGAAGAGTTGAGTCATTGGAAAAGACTCTGATGCTGGGAGGGATTGAGGGCAAGAGGAGAAGGGGATGACAGAGGATGAGATGGCTGGATGGCATCACTGACTCGATGGACGTGAGTCTGGATGAACTCTGGGAGTTGGTGATGGACAGGGAGGCCTGGCGTGCTGCAATTCATGGGGTCGCAAAGAGTCAGACATGAGTGAGTGACTGATCTGATCTGATCTGAAAATGGACAACTTGGAAGAAATGGAAAAATTCTTAGAAAAATACAACTTTCCAAAATGAACCAGGAAGAAATAGAAAATCTTAAGAGATCCATCACAAGCACGGAAAATGAAACTATAAACAGAACTCTTCCAGCAACCAAAAGCCCAGGACCAGATGGCTTCACAGCTGAATTCTACCAAAAATTTAGAGAAGAGCTAACACCTATCCTACTCAAACTGTTCCAGAAAATTGCAGAGGAAGGTAAACTTCCAGATTCATTCTATGAGGCCACCATCACCCTAACACCAAAACCTGACAAAGATGCCACACAAAAAAAGAAAACTACAGGCCAATATCACTGATGTACAAAGATGCAAAAATCCTTAACAAAATTCTAGCAAACAGAATCCGACAACATATTAAAAAGATCATACATCATAACCAAATGGGCTTTATCCCAAGGATGCAAGGATTCTTCAATATCTGCAAATCAATCAATGTAATCCACCACTTTAACAAATTGAAAAATAAAAACCATATGATTATCTCAATAGATGCAGAGAAACCCTTTGACAAAATTCAACATCCATTTATGATAAATCCCCTCCAAAAAGCAGGAATAGAAGGAACATACCTCAACATAATAAAAGCTATATATTACAAATCCACAGCAAATATTATCCTCAATGGTGAAAAATTGAAAGCATTTCCCCTAAAGTAAGGAACAAGACAAGGGTGCCCACTCTCACCACTACTGTTCAACACAATTTGGAAGCTTGCGCCACAGCAATCAGAGCAGAAAAAGAAATAAAAGGAATCCAGATTGGAAAAGAAGAAGTTAAACTCTCACTGTTTGCAGATGACATGATCCTCTACATAGAAAACCCTAGAAACCAGAAACCCAACAAACCAGAAAATTACTAGAGCTAATCAATCAATATAGTAAAGTTGCAGGACATAAAATTAACACACAGAAATACCTTGGATTCCTATACACTAACAATGAGAAAACAGAGAAATTAAGGAAACAATTCCATTCACCATTGCAATGTAAAGAATTAAATATTAGGAATATATCTACCTAAAGAAACAAAAGACCTATATATAGAAAACTATAAAACACTGATGAAAGAAATCAAAGAGGATACGAATAGATGGAAAAATATACCATGTTCATGGATTGGAAGAATCAAGATAGTGAATATGACTATACTACCCAAAGCAATCTATAGATTTAATGCAATCCATATCAAGCTACCAACAGTATTTTTCACAACACTAGAACAAATAATTTCACAATTTGTATGGAAATACAAAAAAAAAAAAAAAAAAAAAAAACCTTGAATAGCCAAAGCAATCTTGAGAAAGAAAAATGGAACTGGAGGAATCAATCTGCCTAACTTCAGGCTATACAACAAAGCTACAGTCATCAAGATAGTATGGCATTGGCACAAAGATAGAAATATAGATCAATGGAACAAAACAGAAAGCCCTGAGATAAATTCACGCACCTATGGACACCTTATCTTTGACAATGGAGGCAAGAATATACAATGGAGAAGAGACAATCTCTTTAACATCTGCTGCTGGGAAAACTGGTCAACCACTTGTAAATAATGAAACTAGAACACTTTCTAACACCATACACAAAAATAAATTCAAAATGGATTAAAGATCTAAATGTAAGATCAGAAACTATAAAACTCCTAGAGGAAAACATAGGCAAAACACTCTATGACATAAATCACAGCAAGATCCTCTATGACCCACCTCCCAGAGTAATGGAAATAGAAGGAAAAATAAACAAATGGAACCTAATTAAACTTAAAAGCCTTTGCACAGCAAAGGAAACCATAAGCAAGGTGAAAAGACAGCCTTCAGAATGGGCAAAATAATAGCAAATGAAGCAACTGACAAGGAATTAATCTCAAAAATATACAAGCAGCTCATGCAGCTCAATTACAGCAAAATAAATGACCCAATCAAAAAATGGGCCAAAGAATTAAACAGATAATTCTCCAAAGAAAACATACAGATGGCTAACAAACACATGAAAAGATGCTCAACATCACTCATTATCAGAGAAATGCAAATCAAAACCACAGTGAGGTACCATTTCACATCAGTCAGAATGGCTGCTATCCAAAAGTCTACAAGCAATAAATGCTGGAGAGAGTGTGGAGAAAAGGGAACCCTCTTACACTGTTGGTGAGAATACAAACTAGTACAGCCACTATGGAGAACAGTGTGGGGACTTCTGAAAAAATTGGAAATAGAACTGCCATGTGACCCAGCAATTCCACTACTGGGCATACACACCGAGGAAACCAGAATTGAAAGAGACACGTGTACCCCAAGGTTCACTATAGCTCTGTTTACAATAGCCAGGACATGGAAGCAACCTAGATGTCCATCAGCAGACAAATGGATAAGAAAGCTGTGATACAGATACACAATGGAGTATTACTCAGCCATTAAAAAGAATACATTTGAATCAGTTCTAATGAGGTGGATGAAACTGGAGCCTATTATACAGAGTGAAGTAAGCCAGAACGAAAAACACCAATACAGTATACTAACGCATATATATGGAATTTAGAAAGATGGTAATGATAACCCTGTAAGCGAGACAGCAAAAGAGACACAGATGCATAGAACAGTCTTTTGGTCTCTGTGGGAGAGGGTGAGGGTGGGATAATTGGGGAGAATGGCATTGAAACATGTATATTATCATATGTGAAATGCATCACCAGTCCAGGTTCAATGCATGAGACAGGGTACTTGGGACTGTTGCACTGGGATGACCCAGAGGGGATAGGATGGGGAGGGAGGAGGGAGGGTGGTTCAGGATGGGGAACACATGTACACCCATGGCAGATTTATATCAATGTATGGCAAAACTACTACAATATTGTAAAGTAATTCAGATAAGATCAGTCACTCAGTAGTGTCCGACTCTTTGCGACCCCATGAACCGCAGCACGCCAGGCCTCCCTATCCATCACCAGCTCTCGGAGGTCACTCAGACTCACATCCATCAAGTCAGTGATGCCATCCAGCCATCTCATCCTCTGTCATCCTCTTCTCCTCCTGCCCCCAATCCCTCCCAGCATCAGAGTCTTCTCCAATGAGTCAACTCTTCGCATGCCTCCCTTAAAATAAAT
>CAKXYN010000922.1:0-10815 GCA_935064755.1 Tragelaphus eurycerus | reverse complement strand
CAGAAAGCGAAGAACTAAAGAGCCTCTTGATGCAAGTGAAAGAGGAGAGTGAAAAGTTGGCTTAAAGCTCAACATTCAGAAAACTAAGATCATGGCATCCGGTCCCATCACTTCATGGAAAATAGATGGGGAAAGAGTGGAAACAGTGACAAAGTTTATTTTTGGGGGCTCCAAAATCACTGCAGATGGTGACTGCAGCCATGAAATTAAAAGACTATTAGTCCTTGGAAGAAAAGTTATGACCAACCTAGACAGCATATTAAAAAGCAGAGACATTGCTTTGCTGCCAAATGTCCATCTAATCAAAGCTATAGTTTTTCCAGTAGTCATGTATGGATGTGAGAGTTGGACTATAAAGAAAGCTGAGTGCCAAAGAATTGATGCTTTTGAATTGTGGTGTTGGAGAAGACTCTTGAGACTCCATTGGACTGAAAGCATATCAAATCAGTCCATCCTAAAGGAAATGAGTCCTGAATATTCATTGGAAGGACTGATGCTGAAGCTGAAACTCCAATACTTTGGCCACCTGATGCGAAGAACTGACTCTTTGAAAAGACCTTGATGTTGGCCAAGACTGAAGGCAGGAGGAGAAGGGGACGACAGAGGATAAGATGGTTGGATGGCATCACCAACTCAATGGACATGGGTTTGTGTAGACTCTGGCAGCTGGTGATGGATAGGGAGGCCTGGTGTGCTGCAGTTCATGGGGTCAAAAAGAGTCAGACGTGACTGAGCGACTGAACTGAACTAAACTAGTAGTGCAGGCTCGGCATTATGGGTTTTATTTCCCAAAAGATGCAAGAAGCATAGAATTTTCTATGAATTTCCTAGTTATTAAATTTTGGCAATTAATGAAAAATGCTTCATAGTCTTTTTTTGGACCAAACAAATATATTTGCTATTGGTCCACAGGTGTCTAATGTGCATTTTTGTGTCTCCTATATCCCCTCAACTATAGACCACCACCCCCCCTGCTATTTATAGTAAGGAAAAATCAAATGGCAGAGCATTTTTGCTTTCCTGCTATAGGGCAGGAGGTGAATACTCAGGTCAATCATATAAACGTGTGTAGATGGTAAGCCATAACTTTCTACCTTTTTCACATCAACAGTCTCCTTTAAGCACATTGCCCAGAGGAAGTATCATCTTTCCTCCTTTTTTTTTTATTCTTTCCTTAGAAAAAAATGAAAATCAATAGACCCAACTCAGTCTCACTGAAAGATAAAATATACACTTGTGAAATAAAGCTTCAAAATTTTCTGATGCAGATAATTGAAACTAAGTCAACAGATTTGGGCTGAAATATATAGCAAGCTAGCATAATGAAGATAAAAATGCAAGAGGAATTACAGATAAACTTCTCAATGATAAAATAATGTATAGTTGCTGGAAGTCAGAACTCCTCTAAAGAATGCCACGTATTTATAGCTGTGCCACTACATCCTGGAACTTGTTTTCTAAACTAGCTAGTAATGTGTGAGTTTTAGGTTGTAGTCAATGTCAAAAAAGAATCATTTTTCTATTTGAGTGAAAGCATCAATTTCCTCATGTCTTACATTCTATTTTTATGTATTTTTTAAGTTTGAAATCATTAATTCTATGCTTTAGGGGCAAAAAGCAATGTATTTTTCCAGTCAAGGCATCCAAGTCTGTTATAATTCCCTTTGCTCCATTAAGGCTTTAACTGAAACAGCTGTTTTGATCAACATTTAAAATGGAGAGAAGCCAAAGGGAAAAGGGCCATGGGGTGACCCAGTCCTCACTGGTGTTTCTGGAGTGCACACTTGCTGACACTAGCTTTTTTTCATCTTCTGCACATGGACAGAAGTGTGTTCCTTTAATGGCAGAACAAACAATGAGCAACCAAGAAATGAAAAGGGAAAAGAGAAACCCTCTGAAGGTGAAGGCACACTTCTGGGCAAATGACCTTGTAACACTAGAATTGGACCTGGAGATGAAGAATCAAACATTTTGTTTTTTGGGTACTTGACCTTCAGCAGTCAGAAGAGCTTAGTTTAGTGTCTGATGCACACATCAACACTGGTCCTCAATTACTTCCCAATCCCACATCCTCTTGCTTTCAGTTTTAGTTCCAGAGAGAACTGTCAACCAGTGTTTGAAAAGGCAGTGGAACTGGCAAAGAAGTCACTGTTAAAGTGTAAAGAAAAAGGCAGGCAGCCCCACCACAAACTACAATGATGTAAGCCCTGGAGTGTACTTGTATCTGACAATATCCTTGTCTCCTAGGAATGGGAGTGATTTGAGAATAATGTATGAGGTGCTTCTGCTGGGTTGCACTGGTGGTGGAGCCGACTCTTTTTAGAAAATTTTCATTGGAGTACAGTTGACAGGGTGTGGTCCGCTGGAGAAGGGAATGGCAAACCACTTCAGTATTCCTGCCTTGAGAACCCCATGAACAGTGTGAAAAGGCAAAATGATAGGATACTGAAAGAGAAACTCCCCAGGTCAGTAGGGGCCCAATATGCTACTGGAGATCAGTGGAGAAATAACTCCAGAAAGAATGAAGGGATGGAGCCAAAGCAAAAAGAACATCCAGCTGTGGATGTGTCTGGTGATAGAAGCAAAGTCTGATGCTGTAAAGAGCAATATTGCATAGGAACCTGGAATGTCAGGTCCATGAATCAAGGCAAATTGCAAGTGGTCAAACAAGAGATGGCCAGAGTGAATGTTGACATTCTAGGAATTAGCAAACTAAAATGGACTGGAAAGAGTGAATTTAACTCAGAGGACCATTATATCTACTACTGTGGGCAGGAATCCCTCAGAAGAAGTGGAGTGGCCATCATGGTCAACAGAAGAGGCCGAAATACAGTACTTAGATGCAGTCTCAAAAACGACAGAATGATCTCTGTTCGTTTCCAAGGCAAACCATTCAATGTCACAGTAACCCAAGTCTATGCCCCAACCAGTAACGCTGAAGAAGCTGAAGTTGAACGGTTCTATGAAGACCTGCAAGACCTTTTAGAACTAACACCCAAAAAAGATGTCCTTTTCATTATAGGGGACTGGAATGCAAAAGTAGGAAGTCAAGAAACACCTGGAGTAACAGGCAAATTTGGCCTTGGAACACGGAATGAAGCAGGGCAAAGACTAACAGAGTTTTGCCAAGAAAATGCAGTGGTCATAGCAAATACCCTCTTCCAACAACACAAGAGAAGACTCTATACATGGACATCACCAGATGGTCAACACCGAAATCAGATCGATTATTTTCTTTGCAGCCAAAGATGGAGAAGCTCTATACAGTCAGCAAAAACAAGACCAGGAGCTAACTGTGGCTCAGACCATGAACTCCTTATTGCCAAATTCAGACTTCAGTGAAGAAAGTAGGGAAAACCACTAGACCATTCAGGTATGACCTAAATCAAATCCCTTATGATTATACAGTGGAAGTGAGAAATAGATTTAAGGGCCTAGATCTGATAGATAGAGTGCCTGATGAACTATGGAATGAGGTTCGTGACATTGTACAGGAGACAGGGATCAAGACCATCCCCATGAAAAAGAAATGCAAAAAAGCAAAATGGCTGTCCGGGGAGGCCTTACAAATAGCTGTGAAAAGAAGAGAAGCAACAAGCAAAGGCAAAAAGGAAAGATAAAAACATCTGAATGCAGAGTTCCAAAGAATAGCAAGAAGAGATAAGAAAGCCTTCTTCAGCGATCAATGCAAAGAAATAGAGGAAAACAACAGAATGGGAAAGACTAGGGATCTCTTCAAGAAAATCAGAGATACCAAAGGAACATTTCATGCAAAGATGGGCTCGATAAAGGACAGAAATGATATGGACCTAACAGAAGCAGAAGATATTAAGAAGAGGTGGCAAGAATACACAGAGGAACCGTACAAAAAGATCTTCACGACCCAGATAATCACGATGGTGTGATCACTGACCTGGAGCCAGACATCCTGGAATGTGAAGTCATGTGGGCCTTAGAAAGCATCACTACGAACAAAGCTAGTGGAGGTGATGGAATTCTAGTTGAGCTATTCCAAATCCTGAAAGATGATGCTGTGAAAGTGCTGCACTCAATATGCCAGCAAATTTGGAAAACTCAGCAGTGGCCACAGGACTGGAAAAGGTGAGTTTTCATCCCAATCCCAAAGAAAGGCAATGCCAAGGAATGCTCAAACTACCACACAATTGCACTCATCTCACGCTAGTAAAGTAATGCTCAAAATTCTCCAAGCCAGGCTTCAGCAATATGTGAACCGTGAACTTCCTGATGTTCAAGCTGGATTTAGAAGAGGCAGAGGAACCAGAGATCAAATTGCCAACATCCACTGGATCATGGAAAAAGCAAGAGAGTTCCAGAAAAACATCTATTTCTGCTTTATTGACTATGCCAAAGCCTTTGACTGTGTCAGATCAGATCAGATCAGATCAGATCAGTCGCTCAGTCGTGTCCGACTCTTTGTGACCCCATGAACTGCAGCACGCCAGGCCTCCCTGTCCATCACCAACTCCTGGAGGTCACCCAGACTCACATTCATCGAGTCAGTGATGCCATCCAGCCATCTCATCCTCTGTCGTCCCCTTCTCCTCCTGCCCTCAATCCCTCCCAGCATCAGAGTCTTCTCCAATGAGTCAACTCTTCGCATCAGGTGGCCAAAATACTGGAGTTTCAGCTTTAGCATCATTCCTTCCAAAGAAATCCCAGGGCTGATCTCCTTCAGAATGGACCGGTTGGATCTTCTTGCAGTCCAAGGGACTCTCAAGGGTCTTCTCCAACACCACAGTTCAAAAGCATCAATTCTTGGGCGCTCAGCCTTCTTCACAGTCCAGCTCTCACATCCATACATGACCACAGGAAAGACCACAGCCTTGACTAGGTGAACCTTTGTTGGCAAAGTAATGTCTCTGCTTTTGAATATGCTATCTAGGTTGGTCATAACTTTCCTTCCAAGGAGTAAGCGTCTTTTAATTTCATGGCTGCAGTCACCATCTGCAGTGATTTGGGAGCCCAGAAAAAAAGTCTGACACTGTTTCCACTGTTTCCCCATCTATTTCCCATGCAGTGATGGGACCAGATGCCATGATCTTCGTTTTCTGAATGTTGAGCTTTAAGCCAACCTTTTCACTCTCCTCTTTCACTTTCATCAAGAGGCTTTTAGCCCCTCTTCACTTTCTGCCATAAGAGTGGTGTCATCTGCATATCTGAGGTTATTGATATTTCTCCCGGCAATCTTGATTCCAACTTGTGTTTCTTCCAGTCCAGCATTTCTCATGATGTACTCTGCATATAAGTTAAATAAACATGGTGACAATATGCAGCCTTGACGTACTCCTTTTCCTATTTGGAACCAGTCTGTTGCTTCCTGACCTGCATACAGATTTCTTAAGAGGCAGATCAGGTGGTCTGGTATTCCCATCTCTTTCAGAATTTTCCATAGTTTATTGTGATCTACACAGTCAAAGGCTTTGGCATAGTCAATAACGCAGAAATAGATGTTTTTCTGGAACTCTCTTGCTTTTTCCATGATCCAGCGGATGTTGGCAATTTGATCTCTGGTTCCTCTGCCTTTTCTAAAACCAGCTTGAACATCAGGAATTTCACGGTTCACATATTGCTGAAGCCTGGCTTGGAGAATTTTGAGCATTACTTTACTAGCGTGTGAGATGAGTGCAATTGTTCGGTAGTTTGAGCACTCCTTGGCATTGCCTTTCTTTGGGATTGGGATGAAAACTGACCTTTTCCAATCTTGTGGCCACTGCTGAGTTTTCCAAATTTGCTGGCATATTGAGTGCAGCACTTTCACAGCATCATCATTCAGGACTTGGAATAGCTCCACTGGAATTCCATCACCTCCACTAGCTTTGTTCGTAGTGATGCTTTCTAAGGCCCATTTGACTTCACATTCCAAGATGTCTGGCTCTAGGTCAGTGATCACATCATCATGATTATCTAGGTCTTGAAGCTCTTTTTTGTACAGTTCTTCTGTGTAGATCACAATAAACTGTGGGAAATTCTGACAGAAATGGGAGTATCAGACCACCTGACCTGCCTCTTGAGAAATCTGTATGCAGGACAGGAAGCAACAGTTAGAACTGGACATGGAACAACAGACTGGTTCCAAATAGGAAAAGGAGTACATCAAGGCTGTATATGGTCACCCTGTTTATTTAACTTATGTGCAGAGTACATCATGAGAAACGCTGGGCTGGAAGAAACACAAGTTGGAATCAAGATTGCCAGGAGAAATATCAATAACCTCAGATATGCAGATGACACCACCCTTATGGCAGATAGTGAAGAGAAACTAAAAGCCTCTTGATGAAAGTGAAAGAGGAGAGTGAAAAGTTTGGCTTAAAGCTCAACATTCAGAAAACGAAGATCATGGCATCCGGTCCCATCACTACATGGGAAATAGATGGGGAAACAGTGGAAACAGTGTCAGACTTCCTTTTTCTGGGCTCCCAAATCACTGCAGATGGTGACTGCAGCCATGAAATTAAAAGACGCTTACTCCTTGGAAGGAAAGTTATGACCAACCTAGATAGCATATTCAAAAGCAGAGACATCATTTTGCCAGCAAAGGTTCGCCTAGTCAAGGCTATGGTCTTTCCTGTGGTCATGTATGGATGTGAGAGCTGGACTGTGAAGAAGGCTGAGCGCCGAAAAATTGATGCTTTTGAACTGTGGTGTTGGAGAAGACTCTTGAGAGTCCCTTGGACTGCAAGGAGATCCAACCAGTCCATTCTGAAGATCAGCCCTGGGATTTCTTTGGAAGGAATGATGCTAAAGCTGAAACTTGGCCACCTCATGCAAAGAGCTGACTCATTGGAGAAGACTCCGATGCTGGGAGGGATTGGGGGCAGGAGGAGAAGGGGACGACAGAGGATGAGATGGCTGGATGGCATCACTGACTCGATGGATGTGAGTCTGAGTGACCTCCGGGAGTTGGTGGTGTACAGGGAGGCCTGGCGGGCTGCGATTCATGGGGTCGCAAAGAGTCAGACATGACTGAGCGACTGATCTGATCTGATCTGATTAGTTTCAGATGTATAGTAAAGTGAATCAGTTATCCATATACATATATTCACTCTTTTTAAGATTCTTTCCCCATATAGGTAATTATAGTGTATTGAGTAGAATTCCCTTTGCTATGTATTAATAGTTGTTTGCTATGTTTTAATAGATGTTTATTGGTTATCTATTTTATGTATAGTAGTGTATATATGTTAATCCCAATCTCCCAATTTATTCCTCTCCAGTCCACTATGGTAACCACAAATTTGTTTCCTACATCTGTTTATCTCTTTCTGTTTTGTAAATACATTGTGCGGGTGACTCAAAAGACAGCATGTTGTCACGCTGACATTTCCTTTCCTTGGTCGTAGGAGACAACAGCATGGCCCAGGAGCTAGCCGTTCTCTGCGGCAGGGAGGTCCCCGGACCCATCCGGTCAACTGGAGAGTACATGGTGATCCACTTCACTTCGGACTTCAGTGTAACTGGGGCAGGCTTCAACGCGTCTTTTCACAAGAGTAATATATTCTCTTAATTTGTTCTAATTCATTTCATCTCACCTCACCTATCTCTTGCTGTCTCTCTAACATACTCTACCCGTTTTTCAATGCCAAGACACAGATTGTAAGTCAGAGTGCACAAGTCTCTGCCTAGCCTCTGGGGCAGAGGGGTTATCCTGATGTCACGTACTAAGTCCTGATCAAAAAAACAAACAACCACAAAAAAACAAACAACAACAACAACAAAACTGGTCACATTGAACAGAAGGATCCTTCGCCTTCAGTTTTCTGGGTGGGACATCTTCCCTCCATAGTAAGTCTAAGAGAAGATGTGTTAAGCAATATTTCAGCCCAGGTGATGGCTGGAACCAGAAGACAGTGCATATCCATAACACAGCAGAGGAGCAATAAGTCAGAGTTATCCTCAGTCTAAGAAATAACCAGTCAAAGTAATATAGGAGAAATCGTTGTAAATCCCTTGGTTGAAATGATTCATTTAAAGGTTGGCAGGAAGAGTTTGCTACTCTTGAAATATGAATTTGGTGAGTCCAGGAAGATGCGCAGGATATAGGAGGCTGTCATGTGGAGTATGATCAAGAATTTCAACACTTGACAAAATGTGAAGTCCAACCATCATTTTCAACCCAAACTGGATTAAAGAAAGTTAAAGAAGTAGCCTACAGAATGTGCAGGATCTGAAGATACCCGTATTTGTAATTGAAAAGCATAATTTTAAAGTAGATTATCAATCTAGACATTAAACATGAACATTTTCCCTGCTATTATGTATGGTTATTAGAGAGTAGGGAGCAATTGAAAATCAATGATCGCCCTTACAGTCAAGGGGGGCTGGCTGTGGAATGGTTTAAGACAATGGGCTGTGGAATTAGATGGACCTAAGGTAAATTTCCACTGCTGCATTTTAACTAGTGGTGTGAGCCCTCTGCACTCACTCACTGATGTTCCAGTGGGTCCCTGGTAGCTGGCAAATGCCTGACTTCACTTAGGATGTTGAGCTCCCGTTTCTGTCAGATCTCTGCTCAGATGTAACCACAGTTACGTGGCCTTCTCTAACTGCTCCAGACAATACAATTCCATTTTCCCACTCCCAATTCATCTTTGTAAACTTATCACCACCTCACGTATTACATTTGTGTTTGCTGTATGTCTGACTTGTCTATAAAGGAAGTGTCATGAAAGTTAAGGGGATTGTCTCTACTGCTGACATCTACATCCCTATCTTACTAACAAAAGCACAATGAGGACCCAGGAGCATGTGCTCCATCCGTACTTGTTGTGCTCATTGTTTCCAACATTTTGGTCCCAAGTGAGTTTCAAACCACATTTGTATTGTCTACACTTTGAGAATTCTCAAGACAAGCAGAAAAAACATCAAAATCCAGTTGCGAGTGTTATCTAAATGCAATCTTTGTTTCTTCTTGGCAAGGTTGTGGTGGATACTTGCATGCAGACCGGGGGAATTATCACATCACCCAGCTACCCCGAGACCTACACACCCAATCTCAACTGCTCTTGGAATGTCCAGGTCCAGAGTGGCCTGACCATTGCTGTCCACTTTGAACAGCCCTTCCAGATTCTAAACAGAGACTCCTCTTGCAACGAGGGGGATTACTTGGTGGTAGGTCTTTTTTGCTGCTTTTTCTAATTACTTTTTCTACACACTTCATAACAAATTGATGATATTTTTCCTTTTGGGCTGTAAGTTGATAAAACCTGTATACCTTGTCTTCATGAAGACAAGTATGAAGGTAATTGTGCAATTTTGATTTGTCTTTCCAGCTCAAAAATGGACCTGATCTTTCTTCTCCACCTTTGGGTCCCCATGGAGGAAATGGTCGTTTTTGTGGCAGTCACCCTTCATCCACTCTGTTCACTTCGGATAATCAAATGTTTGTTCAATTTATTTCTGATAATAATAATGAAGGGCAAGGATTTAAGATCACATACGAGGCAAAGAGTTTGGGTAAGTATTTTCACTGAGAATCTTGTCTATACTTTTCCTGCAATTGCTTGGTCTTCCTGGTTTAGATAGATTTGAGGAAAAAATAGTTCTTTTTTTTCTGAACTAATAATAATGATGTTATTAAGAATAGCTGCCTATTATCAGGCACTTACTTTGTGCTGGATACATTGCTACCTCATCATGACTACATCTTTTCATTGTTCCCATTCTCTAGATAAGTAAGGTGAGGCTTAGATTGTTCAAGAAAATGAATGAACTTTTACCTGAGTATAAATTGAGCTGATCTTAGTGATCCCTGAAATTCCCTATACTTTTCCATTATAAAATGTCTAATTATAAGTTATATTTGGTTACAGAAACCTTGTAAGAATGATAATTACATTGTTTTATAATCATTTGTATGCTTCCTTTGAGATGAATGTATAGTCCCTTGATTCTATTATTACCCATCTAATTATATAGTACAGTAATGATCTGACCTAATTACACTTCATTGTAATTGTATTTAATTCTGCTGTAATGATTTGATTTTTGTGACATTTACTTTAGATAACATTTAATTGAATAAATAAGTAAACAAGCTTCAAAAAAAGAAGGAATAGTGTCAGCAGAGAGTGAGTCTTTGGTCCCTTAAAATGAGATAATTCTAACTTCAGTTTAATCCTATGACCTCAGTCTCAGATTCCTGGATATATTTCAAAATATATATTCATCTAAATGAAGCCATATGTTTTATGGCACATTCTCCAAAGTATGAGAATTTAAAACATCAGCATAATTTCCTTCTCTAAGGAAATGGGGAGAGGAGAGGAAATAAATATCTACAAGTTGACGTAGAAAATTATCTCATCCCTCCAGCAGGTTCCATGACCACCAGGAACATCCTTTCCTCTCTTCCCAGCACACATACCTCTGGTGCTTGGAGGGAGCCTTTAACAACACAGCTTTGTGACACCAGCAGCAACCCCTTCTAGGCAGCGAGTTTCTTATCCCTCGCTGTCTCCCTGCTCAGCTTTGCTGCTGAGTTAGGAATGGTCAGGATTTCACAAGGTCCTAAGACTTTACAGAGTCCTAGTGCCTCGTGTTTAGTAAGTAGACGCAGAACTCTGCTTTTCCATCTTTACCCAGGTAGATCCGTCTTGAATTATATTTTCAAAGTCAATATTTAGGGTGGGAATTCATACACACTAGGAGAAGGCACTGGCGACCCACTCCAGTACTCTTGCCTGGAAACTCCCATGGATGGAGGAGCCTGGTAGGCTGCAGTCCATGGGGTCGCTAAGAGTTGGACACGACTGAGCGACTTCACTTTCACTTTTCACTTTCCTACATTGGAGAAGG
>CAKXYN010000921.1:0-10840 GCA_935064755.1 Tragelaphus eurycerus | reverse complement strand
CTCGCATCCATCAAGTCAGTGATGCCATCCAGCCATCTCATCCTCTGTCGTCCCCTTCTCCTCCTGCCCTCAATCCTCCCAGCATCAGAGTCTTCTCCAATGAGTCAACTCTTCGCATGAGGTGGCCAAAATACTGGAGTTTCAGCTTTAGCATCATTCCTTCCAAAGAAATTCCAGGACTGATCTCCTTCACAATGGACTGGTTGGATCTTCTTGCAGTCCAAGGGACTCTCAAGAGTCTTCTCCAACACCACAGTTCAAAAGCATCAATTCTTCGGTGCTCAGCCTTCTTCACAGTCCAGCTCTCACATCCATACATGACCACAGGAAAGACCATAGCCTTGACTAGGCGAACCTTTGTTGGCAAAGTAATGTCTCTGCTTTTGAATATGCTATCTAGGTTGGTCATAACTTTCCTTCCAAGGAGTAAGCGTCTTTTAATTTCATGGCTGCAGTCACCATCTGCAGTGATCTTGGAGCCCAGAAAAACAAAGTCTGACACTGTTTCCACTGTTTCCCCATCTATTTCCCATGCAGTGATGGGACCAGATGCCATGATCTTCGTTTTCTGAATGTTGAGCTTTAAGCCAACCTTTTCACTCTCCACTTTCACTTTCATCAAGAGGCTTTTTAGCCCCTCTTCACTTTCTGCCATAAGGGTGGTGTCATCTGCATATCTGAGGTTATTGATATTTCTCCCGGCAATCTTGATTCCAACTTGTGTTTCTTCCAGTCCAGCATTTCTCATGATGTACTCTGCATATAAGTTAAATAAACATGGTGACAATATGCAGCTCATAAGATAGTGTGTCTCAAAAAATTTTCCTCATTTTTCAAATACTTCTATGGGAATAGTCTTTGTGCAAGAGGCAGAGTTCATTTTTCATTAATATTCAATCTATCAATTATAAATCCTTTTTAAGCCATAAACTACTTTGGAAATACTTATATTTGTTGGATAAGGAGCAATCTTGCGTTTGTTTCCTTATTGCTAAGTGTGGAGCTTGATGCATTTTGGTAACCATTACATGTCCTTTTCATTAATTACTAATTTTGAATACTTCCAAAACTCAGACTTTAATTTGATTAAAATCTGATTGTTTTTAACCCTTATGGCAGAAACTGGAGAAAAACTAAAGAGCCTCTTGAGTAAAGTGAAAGAGGAGAGTGAAAAATTTGGCTTAAAACTCAACATTCAGAAAATGAAGATCATGGCATCTGATTTTATCACTTCATGGCTAATGGATGAGGAAACGGTTGAAACAGTGGCTGACTTTTATTTTCCTTGGCTCTAAAATCACTGCAAATGGTGATTGCCACCATGAAATTAAAAGACGCTTATTCCTTGGCAGGAAAGTTATGACCAATCTAGACAGCATATTAAAAAGCAGAGACATTACCTTGTCCACAAAATTCCGTCTAGCCAAGGCTATGGTTTTTCCGGTGGTCATGTATGGTTTTTCCGGTGGTCATCTCACATGTGGATGTGAGAGTTGGACTATAAAGAAAGCTGAGTGCCGAAGAATTGATGCTTTTGGACTGTGGTGTTGGAGAAGACTCTTGAGAGCCCCTTGGACTGCAAGGATATGCAACCAGTCCATCCTAAAGGAGATCAGCTCTGGGTGTTCATTGGTAGGATTGATGTTGAATCTGAAACCCCAATATTTTGGTCACCTGATATGAAGAGCTGACTCATTTGAAAAGACCCTGAAGTTGGGAAAGATTGAGGGCAGGAGGAGAAGGGGACAACAGAGGATGAGATAGTTGGATGGCATCACCAACTCAATGGACATAGGTTTGGATGGACTCAGGGAGTTGGTGATGGACAGGGAGGCCTGGTGTGCTGCGGTTCATGGGGTCACAAAGAGTCAGACACAACTGAGTGACTGAACTTAACTGAACTGGAAGTGATTTTAACATGTCAGGAATGTTGCATACCATTCATTTGGTGCAAATGACTGAACATAGTAGAGTCGTGGTCCTCAACCTTGGTTACACATAAGAATTATCTCAGAAACTTCTAAAAGATCCCCATAGACAGACTCTAACTCACACCAGTTAGATCAAAATCCTTGGCTTTGTCCTAGACATCTGTAGTTTTAATGTTTCCCAGGTAAAATCTAAAGTCAGCCTTAGTTTGAGAATGAATGAAATAGAGATTATTCTTATTGCTTTGACTGATTTATCATTATTTGGGGTTTCATAATAAATTATATCATTATATGGATAACCAATATACATTATATCAAAATAGTTGTGACATGGACAGGTCCCTTTATGTTTGCTTTTTTTTTTCCTTAAGAAAATTCCAATTATCTTTTTGCCATTGAGCAGTACTCAGTATGTGGTCCATTGTCTGGATGTATGTTTCCTTCAAGAGCAAGCTCTTTCTGTCTTCCCATCTCCACAGCACTCTGCTGAGACACTGCTAATGCAGAAATGCAGACTAATTAATTGCTCAGTTGGACCCATGACACAACAAGCTGCCACTCCATTTACCTTTTGCACTGCTTATCCAAGCCGAGCTGTTGTTCTAAATACTATGTGCCATAGAAATGCTGCAGCTAATGGTGTCCACATCTAGCACTCACCATGCTAAATTATGCTGCCGTTCCATGCTGTCATTATTCTGCCTCCTGAGGAGATCCCATTTATTAAAACAGATCCTTATGTGGTACACAGCAATTATTGTTGCAGAGAACACACTGGAAACAGGTCCCATAACTGCATGCTAGTCAAATCTATAAACAGAATCATTCATTCCCTTATTACCTCTTTTACCTTTCTCTATATTCTCTGTCTGTTGACTAAAGATATTTTCTTATGCTTGACTTTCTTTTTAATTCGCGAATAGCAGTATACTTTCAGTCCAGATATCCTAAAACTTTAGAAATCTCTTAAGATGTTTCCATACCTCATGCTTACTTGCTTGCTTCCTATACTGAGAGTTAATGTAGGAAAGCCATTACTGAGACAATGAACATCAGGCCAAAATTATGTTGCTAATTAGCAGATTCAGATGGTGCTAAGGAAGTCAGTTTTTTTTCTTTACTACTGAAATGAGTGGGAGGGAATTAGAGCAGTTATTCCCAACAGAACCACATCTTTCTTTTATTACTCTTTCTTGCTATCAGTCTGTCTCCATTGGTTCTCTATGTTCTTATTTTATGTATATCAGGTTAATTTTACTTGATACATATAGACTCTGCAAGTTAAAGTTCTAACTTTTAAGTAAAACTGTGTTAACTTAAATTGCTTCATTTCTGATTTTTCTCCTGACATCACCCTGTGGTCATTTTATATGCTCTATATTTTAGAATATCCACCTTGATTTCGAACTGTGTTCATGACTTTTGCCTCATCCCTTCTCTGCCCCTTATCCAAGTTCTATTTGTTACACTTTCTGAGACTTTCAAAACTCACTGTGAGTTAAACAATAGCAAACATGGCTTTTCTGGTCAAAGTGTGAAGTCTACCAAATCTTGCAGTTTCAGAAAGTGTTAGTCACTCAGTTGTGTTTGACTCTTTGCAACCCCATGAACTGTAGCACGCTAGGCTCCTCTGTCCATGGAATTCTCCAGGTAAGGATCCTTGGGTGGGTTGCCGTGCCCTTCTCCAAAGGATCTTGCCAACCCAGAGATTGAACCTGGGTCTCCTGCAATGCAGGCATATTCTTTACTATTTGAGCCATCAGTGAAGCCTCAAAAGCTAATTATTGACTCCCTCTCTGGAGATCTCCCTTTTCTCTTGACTCAAAATCTCAACAAAATCATTCATTTGAGACCTTTCCTATTGCTCCCTTTTCTGCACATCCCACTTGAAAAATCTAATCAAGGGACTAAGCTGAGGACTATTTGAAGACAAACTGGGCACAGGAGTCAGTTCTCTTACTTATCAGGCTCTAACAATGGTAAGTGTTTTTCTGGGCCATAAAAGTGACTATCGAGGAGATGGAACAACCTCTGATCAAGATACATGACTTCTTTACATCATCTTCGAGTGAAAAGATAAATTATGACACAGTGTGTGAATACTAAAAGTCAATTCTTGGAGGGAAAATACATGTTTGAAAACCATCCCTTCCTCCTGAAGTCAAATTTCATCATCATTATTCCTTATTGAGTTAATATTTTTCAGTACTTTAAAATTCACATAAAAGGGACTTCCGGTTAAGATGGCGGAGGATTAGGACGGGGAATATGCTTTCTCCTCCACAAATTCATCAATGGACATCTGGGCGCCGAGTAAATACCACAAACAGCTTCGGAGTGCTGGCGGAAGACGTCGGACACCCAGAAAAGCAACTCACTGCCTTCTAAAGGAGGTAGGAAAGAATATAGAAGCCAGAGAGAGTCAAAGAGGGGAGGGGCGGACCTCTGTCCGGGGAAGGGAGTCTTAAAAGAGAAGTTTCCAAACACCAGGAAACACTCTCCCTGCGGAATCTGCGCCGAACCTGGGAAACACGGAGACTATCATAACAGGGAGGAGAACAGCTGAGCAATTAGAACCCACAGACTGCGGGCCCTGCGGTAACTTCCGCAGCGGAAAGGCACCGCTGCAAACGCCCGCATCTGCCATTGGGGAGCCGGGGCTGGGCAGGGAGATGCCTTGGCCGTTCCCACGCGGGACGCTCCCCTGCCGGCGCTCCCCAGAGGGACGCTCCCCCGTGGGACTCTCCCCTACTGGACGCTCCCCCGCCGGCCACTCCCGTGCAGGCGTGCCCCCGCCCACTGTGCCCGCGGCTCCCACGAGGGCCACCCCATCCCCTCCCCCCACCCGCCCGCCCGCCATTCCCGTCGCCGGCCCTTCCCCCTCTGCGGGCCTCAGCCCAGACTTCGTTCGCCTGATTGTCTGGAGTGCTGCCTAACTGGAGTAGTTTGGGCCGGCAATCCAGATTGTGCAGCGCCGACCACACGAGTGGTGGGCCTTGGCCCAGAACACCGCCGAACCGTGCACAGAACAAAGAACTATACAGACCAACCACAGAGAAAGGGGCCTATAGATCTTGAGAAATTTAAGCCGGAACAAGGAACTAGCTGAAAATGAACTGAACCCACAACAATAATAGAGAAACTCTTATATATATTGTTACTATTTTTACCATCATTATTTCCTTTTTTTTTCTTTTCTTTTTTTAATATATATATATATTTTTTAATTTTTATTATTTTTTAATTGGAAAAAGGAAAACAAAATTTTTTTTTCCTTTTAATTTTTTTTGTTGTTGTTTGTTTTGTTTCTTTTATTTTTATTTTTTTTATCCTCTAGTACTTCTTTAATCTCCACGTTTAGATATAACTTTTGCGACCCTGTTTTGTTTTTTGTTTTTTTTTTTTTTCCTTTTTGTCCTTTGCTTTTTTCCTTTCCTTTTTTCTTTTCTTTACTGATTACTGACTAGATCTGTCTCTCTCCTTCACACTCCCTCCTTTTATCCTCCTGACCACCTCTGTCTCCTTCCTCCCTTTTTCCTTCTATGTATAATTCCGTGAACATCTCTGAGTGGTCCAGTTGTGGAATGCATTATAGAAGAAGAAGTTTTTGAGACTACTGTAAAAATAAGACCAATAACTGGAACCAGGAGGCTTAAGTCCATACCCTGATCCCACGAAACACTAATTGACAGGAGCTCATTAAAAGCCTCCATACCTACTCTGAAACCAAGCATCACACAAAGACCAGCAAGTTCCACAACAAGACATACCAAGCAAATTCTCCAGAAAAACAAGAACACAGCCTGAGCTCCAATACACAGGCTACACAAAGCGACCCCAAAAGCATAGATATCTCATAACTCACTACTAGACACTCCACTGCACCCCAGAGAAAAGAAATCCAGCTCCACCCACCAGAACACCGATACAAGCTTCCATAAACAAGAAACCTCGACAAGCCACCGGTACAAACCCACATATAGTGCAGAAACGCCACAATAAAGAGAACTCCACAGACTACCAGAATACAGTAAAGATGCCCCAAACTTAGCAATTTAAACAAGATGAAAAGACAGAAGAATTCCTTGCAGGTAAAGGAACAGGATAATTACCCACCAAACCAAACAAAAGAGGAAGAAATAGCGAACCTACCTGATAAAGAATTCCAAATAATGATCGTGAAATTAATCCAAAATCTGGAAAGCAAAATGGAATCCTGGATAAATAGCCTGGAGAAAAGCATTGAGAAGATGCAAGAAAGATTTAACAAGGACCTAGAAGAAATAAAAAAGAGTCAATATATAATGAATAATGCAATAAATGAGATCCAAAACACTCTGGAGGCAACAAATAGTAGAATAACAGAGGCAGAAGATAGAATTAGCGAATTAGAAGATAGAATGGCAGAATTAAAGGAATCAGAGGAGAAAAAAGAAAAACGAATTAAAAGAAATGAGGACAATCTCAGAGACCTCCAGGACAATATTAAACGTTACAATATTCGAATCATAGGAGTCCCAGAAGAAGAAGACAAAAAGAAAGACCATGAGAAGATACTAGAGGAGATAATAGTTGAAAACTTCCCTAAAATGGGGAAGGAAATAATCACTCAAGTCCAAGAAACCCAGAGAGTCCCAAATAGGATAAACCCAAGACGAAACACCCCAAGACACATATTAATCAAATTAACAAAGATCAAACACAAAGAACAAATATTAAAAGCAGCAAGGGAAAAACAACAAATAACACACAAGGGAATTCCCATAAGGATAACAGCTGATCTTTCAATAGAAACTCTCCAAGCCAGGAGGGAATGGCAAGACATACTTAAAGTGATGAAAGAAAAGAACCTACAGCCCAGATTATTGTACCCAGCAAGGATCTCATTCAAATATGAAGGAGAAATCAAAACCTTTACAGACAAGCAAAAGCTGAGAGAATTCAGCATCACCAAACCAGCTCTCCAACAAATACTAAAGGACATTCTCTAGACAGGAAACACAAAAAGGATATATAAATTCAAACCCAAAACAACAAAGTAAATGGCAACGGGATCATATTTATCATTAATTACCTTAAATGTAAATGGGTTGAATGCCCCAACCAAAAGACAGAGACTGGCTGAATGGATACAAAAACAAGACCCCTCCATATGCTGTCTACAAGAAACCCACCTCAAAACAGGGGACACATACAGACTGAAAGTCAAGGGCTGGAAAAAGATTTTCCACGCAAATAGAGACCAAAAGAAAGCAGGAGTAGCAATACTCATATCAGATAAAATAGACTTTAAAACAAAGGATGTGAAAAGAGACAAAGAAGGTCACTACCTAATGATCAAAGGATCAATCCAAGAAGAAGATATAACAATTATAAATATATATGCACCCAACTTAGGAGCACCACAATATATAAGACAAATACTAACAAGAATGAAAGGAGAAATCAACAATAACACAATAATAGTGGGAGACTTTAATACCCAACTCACACCAATGGATAGATCAACTAAACAGAAAATTAACAAGGAAACACAAACTTTAAACGATACAATAGACCAGTTAGAACTAATTGATATCTATAGGACATTTCATCCCAAAACAATGAATTTCACCTTTCTCTCAAGTGCACAGGAACCTTCTCCAGGATAGACCACATCCTGGGCCTTAAATCCAGCCTTGGTAAGTTCAGAAAAATTGAAATCATTCCAAGCATTTTTTCTGACCACAATGCAGTAAGAGTAAATCTCAATAACAGGAGAAAATCTATTAAAAAGACCAACATATGGAGGCTGAACAACACACTCCTGAATAACCAACAAATCACAGAAGAAATCAAAAAAGAAATCAAATTCTGCATAGAAACGAATGAAAATGAAAACACTACAACCCAAACCCTGTGGGACACTGTAAAAGCAGTCCTTAAGGGAAAGTTCATAGCAATACAGGCATACCTCAAGAAACAAGAAAAAAGCCAAATAAATAACCTAACTCTACACCTAAAGCAACTAGAAAGGAAGAAATGAAGCACCCTAAAGTTAGTAGAAGGAAAGAAATCCTAAAAATTAGGGCAGAAATAAATGCAAAAGAAACAAAAGAAACCATAGCAAAAATCAACAAAGCCAAAATCTGGTTCTTTGAAAGGGTAAATAAAATTGACAAACCACTAGCCAGACTCATCAAGAAACAAAGGGAGAAAAATCAAATCAATAAAATTAGAAATGAAAATGGAGAGATCACAACAGACAGCACAGAAATACAAAGGATCATAAGAGACTACTATCAGCAATTATATGCAATAAAATGGACAATGTGGAAGAAATGGACAAATTCCTAGAAAAGTGCAACTTCCCAAAACTGGATCAGGAAGAAATAGAAAATCTTAACAGACCCATCACAAGCACGGAAATTGAAACTGTAATCAGAAATCTTCCAGCAAACAAAAGCCCAGGTCCAGATGGCTTCACAGCTGAATTCTACCAAAAATTTAGAGAAGAGCTAACACCTATCCTACTCAAACTGTTCCAGAAAATTGCAGAAGAGAGCAAACTTCCAAACTCATTCTATGAGGCCACCATCACCCTAATACCAAAACCTGACAAAGATCCCACAAAAAAAGAAAACTACAGGCCAATATCACTGATGAACATAGATGCAAAAATCCTTAACAAAATTCTAGCAATCAGAATCCAACAACACATTAAAAAGATCATACATCATGACCAAGTGGGCTTTATCCCCGGGATGCAAGGATTCTTCAATATCCGCAAATCAATCAACGTAATACACCACATTAACAAACTGAAGAATAAAAACCATATGATTATCTCAATAGATGCAGAGAAAGCCTTTGACAAAGTTCAACATCCATTTATGATAAAAACTCTCCAGAAAGCAGGAATAGAAGGAACATACCTCAACATAATAAAAGCTATATATGACAAGCCCACAGCAAACATTATCCTCAATGGTGAAAAATTGAAAGCATTTCCTCTAAAGTCAGGAACAAGACAAGGATGCCCACTTTCACCATTACTATTCAACATAGTTTTGGAAGTTTTGGCCATAGCAATCAGAGCAGAAAAAGAAATAAAAGGGAATCCAAATTGGAAAAGAAGAAGTAAAACTCTCACTACTTGCAGATGACATGATCCTCTACGTAGAAAACCCTAAAGATTCCACCAGAAAATTACTAGAACTGATCAATGAATATGGTAAAGTTGCAGGATATAAATTTAACACACAGAAATCCCTTGCATTCCTGTACACTAATAACGAGAAAATAGAAAGAGAAATTAAGGAAATAATTCCATTCACCATTGCAATGAAAACAATAAAATACTTAGGAATATACCTTCCTAAAGAATCTAAAGACCTATATATAGAAAACTATAAAACACTGGTGAAAGAAATCAAAGAGGACACTAATAGATGGAGAAATATACCATGTTCATGGATTGGTAGAATCAATATAGTGAAAATGAATATACTACCCAAAGCAATTTATAGATTCAATGCAATCCCTATCAAGCTACCAACGGTATTCTTCACAGAACTAGAACAAATAATTTCTCAATTTGTATGGAAATACAAAAAACCTCGAATAGCCAAAGCTATCTTGATAAAGAAGAACGGAACTGGAGGAATTAACCTGCCTGACTTCAGGCTCTACTACAAAGCCACAGTCATCAAGACAGCATGGTACTGGTACAAGGATAGAGATATAGATCAATGGAACAAAATAGAAAGCCTAGAGATAAATCCACGCACATATGGTCACCTTATCTTTGACAAAGGAGGCAAGAATATACAATGGATTAAAGACAATCTCTTTAACCAATGGTGCTGGGAAAACTGGTCAAACACTAGTAAAAGAATGAAACTAGAACACTTTCTAACACCATACACAAAAATAACCTCAAAATGGATTAAAGAGCTAAATGTAAGACCAGAAACCATAAAACTCTTAGAGGAAAACATTGGCAAAACACTCTGAGACTTACATCACAGCAGGATCCTCTATGACCCACCTCTTAGAACATTGGAAATGGAATCAAAAGTGAACAAATGGGACCTAATCAAACTTAAAAGCTTCTGCACAACAAAGGAAACTATAACCAAGGTAAGAAGACAGCCTTCAGAATGGGAGAAAATAATAGCAAATGAAGCAACTGACAAACAACTAATTTCAAAAATATACAAGCAACTTCTACAGCTCAATTCCAGAAAAATAAATGACCCAATCAAAAAATGGGCCAAAGAACTCAATAGACATTTCTCCAAAGAAGACATACAGATGGCTAACAAACACATGAAAAGATGCTCAACATCACTCATTATCAGAGAAATGCAAATCAAAACCACTATGAGATACCATTTCACTTTAATCAGAATGGCTGCTATCCAAAAGTCTACAAGAAGTAATAAATGCTGGAGACGGTGCGGAGAAAAGGGAACCCTGTAACACTGTTGGTGGGAATGCAAACTAGTACAGCCACTTTGGAGAACAGTATGGAGATTCCTCAAAAAACTGAGAAGTAGAACTACCATATGATCCAGCAATCCCACTGCTGGGCATATACACCTGAGAAAACGAGAAATTGAAAGAGACACCTGTACCCCAATGTTCATAGCAGCACTGTTTGCAATAGCCAAGAACGTGGAAGCAACCTAGATGTCCATCCACAGATGAATGGATAAGCAAGCTGTGGTACATATACACAATGGAGTATTACTCAGCCATTAAAAAGGAATACATTTGAATCGGTTCTAAGGAGGTGGATGGAACTGGAGCGTATTATACAGAGTGAAGAAAACCAGAAACAAAAACACAAATATACAGTATAATATACAACATATATATGGAATTTAGAAAAGATGGTAAAAAATAACCCTACTTACGAGACAACA
>CAKXYN010000920.1:0-10857 GCA_935064755.1 Tragelaphus eurycerus | reverse complement strand
CTGGAGAATCACAGGGACAGAGGAGCCTGGTGGGCTGCCGTCTATGGGGTTGCATGGAGTCGGACGTGACTGAAGCGACTTAGCAGCAGCAGCAGTAGAGCGTAGTAGCTCATCTCTCTTAATCTCATACCCATATCTTGCCCCTCCCTCATCCCTTCTCCCCACTAGTAACCACTAGTTTGTTCTCTATATCTGTCAGTCTGTTTCTGTTTTGTTATTACTTTTGTTTGGTTTTAGATTCCACATATAAGTGATTTCATACAGAATTTATCTTTCTGATTTGTTTTACTAAGCATAATACTCCCTAGGTCCATCCATGTTGTTGCAAATGGAAAAATTTCATTGCTTTTTATGGCTTAGTAATATTCCATTGTGTAACATACTACATCATCTTTATCCATTCATCCATCACTGGACACTTTGGTTGTTTCCAAATTTGGCTGTTGTAAATAATGCTGCTGTAAATATTGAAGTGCTTGTATCTTTTTGAATTAGTATTTTCATTTTCTTTGGGTATATACCCAGGAGTTGAATGGCTGGATCATATAGTAGTTCTACTTTTAGTTTTTTGGAGGAACCTCTATACCGTTTTCCAGAGTG
The DNA here is from genome assembly GCA_935064755.1 of Tragelaphus eurycerus. Lineage (NCBI taxonomy): Eukaryota > Metazoa > Chordata > Mammalia > Artiodactyla > Bovidae > Tragelaphus > Tragelaphus eurycerus. The sequence goes on along the minus strand of CAKXYN010000920.1, from coordinate 10,257 downwards.
ATTGCACCAGTTTACATTCCCACCGACAGTGTACAGTGGTTTCCTAAAGGAAGAAGTAAATTGCCACCGTTTGCAGATGACAAAGTACTATATATAGAAAACCCTTAAGTCTCCACTGAAAAACTATTAGAACAATTAAATGAATTCAATAATGCTGAAGGATACAAAATTAATATAATTCAATCTATTGTTTGTTTTTTTTTTTACGTCAGGAAACTATCAGAAAGAGAAAGCAATAAAGCAGTTCTGTTTAAAGAATAAAATAACTAGGAATAAATTTAACCAAAGAGGTGAAGAATTGATTGTGATTTTATCTGCATTTCCTTGATGATGAAAGATGTGGAGAACTTTTCATCTACCTATTGTTCACTTATGTCTGTTAAATTCTTTTGTCTAATTGGGAGAAGTAGCTGGTTTTCTTAATGAGTTGCATTATATATTTTGAATACAGGTCTCTTGTGGTATGTATTACAGATTTTCCATTGTTGGTTTGCCTAATCATTTTGAATAATCTTGTCTTTTGATAAGCATAGACATTTTAATATTGATGAAATTGTGTTTATTTTTTCACAATTAGTGCTTTCTGCATTCTGAAAGTCTCAGCCTACCCTATATTGACAAAAATATTATTTCCTCCAGAGCTTTCTTTTTTACGCTTAGATCCATGATGGACTGACCCTTAATTCTTTTCTGTGATGTGAGTTAGGTTTTAAGTTTGTTTTTTTTTTTTTCAGTTTAAACCCTGCGCTAGGGATTATGTTGGAGAAGGCACTGGCGACCCACTCCAGTACTCTTGCCTGAAAAATCCCGTGGACAGAGGAGCCTGGTGGGCTGCAGTCCATGGGGTCATGAAGAGTCAGAAGCGCTGAGCGACTTCACTTTCACTTTTTACTTTCATGCCTTGGAAAAGGAATTGGCAACCCACTACAGTGTTCTTGCCTGGAGAATCCCAGGGATGGCAGAGCCTGGTGGGCTGCCGTCTATGGGGTCGTCTATGGGGTCGCACAGAGTCGGACACAACTGAAGCAACTTAGCAGCAGCAGCAGCAGCAGGGATTATATAACAATGTATTCTGCTTGAGAACATTTTCTCCTTCCTGGAAACCTTCAGACTAATCCTGATATTTCATTTTATTTTATTTTTTAACTGTAAAATATTGTATTGGTTTTGCCATACATCAAAATGAATCCGCCACAGGTATACACATGTTCCCCCATCCTGAACCCTCCTCCCTCCTCCCTCTCCGTACCATCCCTTTGGGTCGTCCCATTACACCAGCCCCAAGCATCCGGTATTGTACATCGAACCTGGACCCGCGACTTGTTTCATATATGATATTATACATGTTTCGATGCCATTCTTCCAAATCATCCCACCCTCTCCCTCCCCCAGAGTACAAAGGACTGTTCTATACATCAATGTCTCTTTTGCTGTCTCGTATTCAGGGTTATTGTTACCATCTTTCTAAATTCCATATATATGCGTTAGTATACTGTATTGGTATTTTTCTTTCTGGCTTACTTCACTCTGTATAATAGGCTCCAGTTTCATCCACCTCATTAGAACTGATTCAAATGTATTCTTTTTAATGGCTGACTAATACTCCATTGTGTATGTGTACCACAGCTTTCTTATCCATTCATCTGCTGATGGACATCTAGGTTGCTTCCATGTCCTGGCTATTATAAACAGTGTTGCGATGAACATTGGGGTACACATGTCTCTTTCAATTCTGGTTTCCTCAGTGTGTATGCCTAGCAGTGGGATTGCTGAATCATAAGGAAGTTCTATTTCCAGTATTTTAAGGAATCTCCACACTCTTCTCCATAGTGGCTGTACTAGTTTGCATTCCCACCAACAGTGTAAGTGTCTTTTCTCCGCACCCTCTCCAGCATTTATTGCTTATAGACTTTTGGATTGCAGCCATTCTGACTGGCATGAAATGGTACCTCATAGTGGTTTTGATTTGCATTTCTCTGATAATGAGTGATGTTGAGCATCTTTTCATGTGTTTGTTAGCCATCTGTATGTCTTCTTTGGAGAAATGTCTATTTAGTTCTTTGGCCCATTTTTTGATTGGGTCATTTATTTTTCTGGAATTGAGCTATAGGAGTTGCTTGTATATTTTTGAGATTAGTTGTTTGTTGCTTCATTTGCTATTATTTTTTCCCATTCTAAAGGCTGTCTTTTCACCTTGCTAATAATTTCCTTTGTTGTGCAGAAGATTTTAAGTTTAATTAGGTCCCATTTGTTTATTTTTGCTTTTATTTCCAATATTCTGGGAGGTGGGTCATAGAGGATCCTGCTGTGATGTATGTCGGAGAGTGTTTTGCCCATGTTCTCCTCTAGGAGTTTTATAGTTTCTGGCCTTACATTTAGATCTTTAACCCATTTTGAGTTTATTTTTGTGTATGGTGTTAGAAAGTATTCTAGTTTCATTGTTTTACAAGTGGCTGACCAGTTTTCCCAGCACCACTTGTTAAAGAAAGTGTCTTTAATCCATTGTATATTCTTGCCTCCTTTGTCAAAGATAAGGTGTCCATAGGTGTGTGGATTTATCTCTGGGCTTTCTATTTTGTTCCATTGATCTATATTTTTGTCTTTGTGCCAGTACCATACTGTCTTGATGACTGTGGCTTTGTAGTAGAGCCTGAAGTCAGGCAAGTTGATTCCTCCAGTTCCATTTTTCCTTCTCAAGATTGTTTTGGCTATTCGAGGTTATTTGTATTTCCATACAAATTGTGAAATTATTTGTTCTAGCTCTGTGAAGGGTACTATTAGTAGCTTGATAGGGATTGCATTGAATCTATAAATTGCTTTGGATAGTATGCTCATTTTCACTATATTGATTCTTCCAATCCATGAACATGGTATATTTCTCCATCTATTAGTGTCCTCTTTGATTTCTTTCACCAGTGTTTTATAGTTTTCTAAATTCAGGTCTATAGTTTCTTTAGGTAGATATATTCCTAAGTATTTTATTCTTTTCATTGCAATGGTGAATGGTCTTGTTTCCTTAATTTCTCTTTCTATTTTCTCATTATTAGTGTATAGGAATGCCAGGGATTTCTGTGTGTTGATTTTATATCCTGAAACTTTACTATATTCATTAATTAGTTCTAGTAATTTTCTGGTGGAGTCTTTAGGGTTTTCTGCTGTAAAGAGGCAATTATTGCATAGGAACCTGGAATGTCAGGTCCATGAATCAAGGCAAATTGGAAGTGGTCAAACAAGAGATGGCAAGGATTGGTGAATGTGTCCCCCTGTGACATTCTAGGAATTGGCGAACTAAAATGGACTCGAATGGGTGAATTTAACTTGGATGACCATTATATCTACTACTGTGGGCAGGACTCTCCAAAAGAAATGGAGTGGCCATCATGGTCAACAAAAGAGTCCGAAGTGCAGTACTTGGATGCAATCTCAAAAATGACAGAATGATTTCTGTTCGTTTCAGGCAAACCATTCAATGTCACAGTAATCCAAATCTATGCCCCAACCAGTAACGCTGAAGAAGCTGAAGTTGAAAGGTTCTATGAAGACCTACAAGACCTTTTAGAACTAACACCCAAAAAAGATGTCCTTTTCATTATAGGGGACTGGAATGCAAAAGTAGGAAGTCAAGAAACACCTGGACTAACAGGCAAATTTGGCCTTGGAACACGGAATGAAGCTGGGCAAAGACTAACAGAGTTTTGCCAAGAAAATGCACTGGTCATAGCAAATACCCTCTTCCAACAACACAAGAGAAGACTCTATACATGGACATCACCAGATGGTCAACACCGAAATCAGATCGATTATATTCTTTGCAGCCAAAGATGGAGAAGCTCTATACAATCAGCAAAAACAAGACCAGGAGCTGACTGTGGCTCGGACCATGAACTCCTTATTGCCAAATTCAGACTGAAATTGAAGAAAGTAGGGAAAACTACTACACCATTCAGGTATGACCTAAATCAAATCCCTTATGATTATACAGTGGAAGTGAGAAATAGATTTAAGGGCCTAGATCTGATAGATAGAGTGCCTGATGAACTATGGAATGAGGGTCGTGACATGGTACAGGAGACAGGGATCAAGACCATCCCCATGGAAAAGAAATGCAAAAAAGCAAAATGGCTGTCTGGGGAGGCCTTACAAATAGCTGTGAAAAGAAGAGAAGCGAAAAGCAAAGGAAAAAAGGAAAGATATAAACATCTAAATGCAGAGTTCCAAAGAATGGCAAGAAGAGATAAGAAAGCCTTCTTCAGTGATCAATGCAAAGAAATAGAGGAAAACAACAGAATGGGAAAGACTAGGGATCTCTTCAAGAAAATCAGAGATATCAAAGGAACATTTCATGCAAAGATGGGCACGATAAAGGACAGAGATGGTGTGGACCTATAGAAGCAGAAGATATTAAGAAGAGGTGGCAAGAATACACAGAAGAACTGTACAAAAAAGAGCTTCAAGACCTAGACAATCATGATGATGTGATCACTGACCTAGAGCCAGACATCTTGGAATGTGAAGTCAAATGGGCCTTAGAAAGCATCACTAGAACAAAGCTAGTGGAGGTGATGGAATTCCAGTGGAGCTATTCCAAGTCCTGAATGATGATGCTGTGAAAGTGCTGCACTCAATATGCCAGCAAATTTGGAAAACTCAGCAGTGGCCACAAGATTGGAAAAGGTCAGTTTTCATCCCAATCCCAAAGAAAGGCAATGCCAAGGAGTGCTCAAACTACCGAACAATTGCACTCATCTCACCCGCTAGTAAAGTAATGCTCAAAAATTCCCCAAGCCAGGCTTCAGCAATATGTGAACCGTGAACTTCCTGATGTTCAAGCTGGTTTTAGAAAAGGCAGAGGAACCAGAGATCAAATTGCCAACATCTGCTGGATCATGGAAAAAGCAAGTTCCAGAAAAACATCTATTTCTGCTTTATTGACTATGCCAAAGCCTTTGACTGTGTGGATCACAATAAACTATGGAAAATTCTGAAAGAGATGGGAATACCAGACCACCTGATCTGCCTCTTGAGAAATCTGTATGCAGGTCAGGAAGCAACAGTTAGAACTGGTCATGGAACAACAGACTGGTTCCAAATAGGAAAAGGAGTACGTCAAGGCTGCATATTGTCACCATGTTTATTTAACTTATATGCAGAGGTACATCATGAGAAATGCTGGACTGGAAGAAACACAAGTTGGAATCAAGATTGCCGGGAGAAATATCAATAACCTCAGATATGCAGATGACACGACTCTTATGGCAGAAAGTGAAGAGGGGCTAAAAAGCCTCTTGATGAAAGTGAAAGTGGAGAGTGAAAAGGTTGGCTTAAAGCTCAACATTCCGAAAACGAAGATCATGGCATCTGGTCCCATCACTGCATGGGAAATAGATGGGGAAACAGTGGAAACAGTGTCAGACTTTGTTTTTCTGGGCTCCAAAATCACTGCAGATGGTGACTGCAGCCATAAAATTAAAAGATGCTTGCTCCTTGGAAGGAAAATTATGACCAACCTAGATAGCATATTCAAAAGCAGAGACATTACTTTACCAACAAAGGTTCGCCTAGTCAAGGCTATGGTCTTTCCTGTGGTCATGTATGGATGTGAGAGCTGGACTGTGAAGAAGGCTGAGCGCCGAAGAATTGATGCTTTTGAACTGTGGTGTTGGAGAAGACTCTTGAGAGTCCCTGGACTGCAAGAAGGTCCAACTGGTCCATTCTGAATGAGATCAATCCTGGGATTTCTTTGGAAGGAATGATGCTAAAGCTGAAACTCCAGTATTTTGGCCACCTCATGCGAAGAGTTGACTCATTGGAGAAGACTCTGATGCTGGGAGGGATTGAGGGCAGGAGGAGAAGGGGACGACGGAGGATGAGATGGCTGGATGCATCACTGACTCGATGGATGCGAGTCTGAGGGACCTCCGGGAGCTGGTGATGGACAGGGAGACCTGGCGTGCTGCAGTTCATGGGGTCGCAAAGAGTCGGACACGACTGAGCGACTGATCTGATCTGATCTGATCTGATGTAGAGGATCATGTCATCTGCAAACAGTGAGAGTTTTACTTCTTTTTGGAATTTGAATTCCTTTTATTTCTTTTCCTGCTCTGATTGCTGTGGCCAAAACTATGTTGAATAGTAGTAGTGAAAGTGGGCACCCTTGTTTTGTTCCTGACTTTAGGGGAAATGCTTTCAATTTTTCACCATTGAGGATAATGTTTGCTGTGGGTTTGTCATATATAGCTTTTATTATGTTGAGGTATGTTCCTTCTATTCCTGCTTTATGGATGGTTTTTATCATAAATGGATGTTGAATTTTGTCTAAGGCTTTCTCTGCATCTATTGAGATAATCATATGGTTTTTATATTTCAATTTGTTAATGTGGTGTATTACACTGATTGATTTGCGGATATTGAAGATTCCTTGCATCCCTGGGATAAAGCCCACTTGGTCATGGTGTATGATATTTTTAATATGTTGTTGGATTCTGATTGCTAGAATTTTGTTAAGGATTTTTGCATCTATATTCATCAGTGATATTGGCCTGTAGTTTTCTTTTTTTGTGGCATCTTTGTCAGGTTTTGGGTATTAGGGTGATGGAGGCCTCATAGAATGAGTTTGGAAGTTTACCTTCCTCTGCAATTTTCTGGAAGAGTTTGAGTAGGATAGGTGTTAGCTCTTCTCTAAATTTTTGGTAGAATTCAGCTGTGAAGCCATCTGGACCTGAGCTTTTGTTTGCTGAAAGATTTCTGATTACAGTTTCAATTTCTGTGCTTGTGATGGGTCTGTTAAGATTTTCTATTTCTTCCTGGTCCAGTTTTGTAAAGTTGTATTTTTCTAAGAATTTGTCCATTTCTTCCATATTGTCCATTTTATTGGCATATAATTGCTGATAGTAGTCTCTTATGATCCTTTGTATTTTTTGTATTGTCTGTTGTGATCTCTCTATTTTCATTTCTAATTTTATTGATTTGATTTTTCTCCCTTTGTTTCTTGATGAGTCTGGCTAATGGTTTGTCAATTTTATTTATCCTTTGAAAGAACCAGCTTTTGACCTTGTTGATTTTTGCTATTGTCTCTTTTGTTTCTTTTGCATTTATTTCTGCCTAATTTTTAAGATTTCTTTCCTTCTACTAATCTTGGGGTGCTTCATTTCTTCCTTTTCTAGTTGCTTTAGGTATAGAGTTAGGTTATTTATTTGACTTTTTTTCTTGTTTCTTGAGGTATGCCTGTATTGCTATGAACTGTGCCTTTTCACTGTTACAGTGTCCCACAGGTTTTGGCTTGTTGTATTTTCATTCGTTTCTATGCATATTTTGATTTCTTTTTTGATTTCTTCTGTGATTTTTGGTTATTCAGCAGCGTGTTGTTCAGCCTCCATGTGTTGGAATCTTTAATAATTTTTCTCCTGTAATTGAGATCTAATCTTACTGCATTGTGGTCAGAAAAGATGCTTGGAATAATTTCAGTTTTTTTTTGAATTTACTAAGGCTAGATTTATGGCCCAGGATGTGATCTATCCTGGAGAAGGTTCCGTGTGCACTTGAGAAAAAGGTGAAATTCATTGTTTTGGGATGAAATGTTCTGTAGTTGATAATTAGGTCTAACTGATCTATTGTATCATTTAAGGTTTGTGTAGATATCTGCATATTTTGTTACCATTTTTTGAAATGACTTTACTTCCTTTATTGAATTGCTTTGTTGCGTTTGCTGGATGTCATTTAACTCTATATGTACAAATTCATTCCTGAATTCACTTTGGTTGTTATATACATTTCTCTGTCCTTTGCAAATACAGCATTGCCTGAATATGATGAATTTGTAGTAAGCTTTAAAATAGCACAGTGCAACTCTTTCAACTTTGTTTTTCCGCTACTACCAGGGGCTAGGGAAGGAGAGAAAGGGAAATAGAAAACAACTAAATACTTGCCTTCCTGCCTCGTACACTCTCTTATCCTTATGGACTCCCTTTCCTGTTCCTTAGGCCAGAAAGAGAGCTATTCCTGGAGTTCTTTCTGTCCACACCTGCTGTGTACTTCTGAGTTTTGGGGCTGTCACTGAGTCCAGGCCAAGTGGTATCAGAGGGGAAAAATAGTAAACTCACTACTTTCAGTAAAACTTCTAATCTCCTTCTTCAATATGCCTGTTACCCTTCACTTTTCAGAGTCCTTTGGTAATAATTCTGTGCATCCAGGATTTGTATTTGCACTAAGTGAGAGATGCTAGAGTGTGCTTGCCCCATCTTAGCTGAAAGCAGAGCCAAGGGATTTTTAGGTTAGAATTAATACCTTCCCTTCATCTTGGCTTAGACCCTGAGTACTTCAGGGGACTTGGAGATTTCCTTTGCTTTATTCCAACTGCCAATATTTGAAAACATGGCTGACCTCAGATGTCTTGCCCTGCAGCCCAGCTGATAGCATTTTGAGTCACTGGGAAGAGATCTTTGCCTCCTTGTGCTGCTGCTGCTGCTGCTAAGTCACTTCAGTCGTGTCTGACTTTGTGCGACGCCATAGACAGCAGCCACCAGGCTCCCCTGTCCCTGGGATTCTCCAGGCAAGAACACTGGAGTGGGTTGCCATTTCCTTCTCCAATGCATGAAAGTGAAAAGTGAAAGTGAAGTCACTCAGTCGTGCCCAACTTAGCGACCCCATGGACTGGAGCCTACCAGGCTCCTCCATCCATGGGATTTTCCAGGCAAAGAGTACTGGAGTGGGATGCCATTGCTTCCTTGTGCTACTTTTAGCTTTTCCATGCCTTACATGTTATCCTCTACTCTTCTTCCCTACCCTTAGCCTTAGAAGGCTATTGTTGTATATTCAGTGAGAGTTTGGAGAGCCTGTTTGCATCTTGGTTCTCTTGCTTTTACTCACAGTTTAGGAAACCCGTACATATAATAAACCCGTACATACCCTCCTCAGGTCTTTCCCAGCTGTCTGTGGTCCTTCACCAGCAGCTAGCTGTCCATGTCTAGTACTTGTTGAAAGCCAAGACTGTCTCAAGGGCTTTCTGTACTGTGCCCTTATCTCTAGTGTTTCCTGCTGCTCACATAATTCAGGGGAATTCTCTCTCAACTCTCTTCATCTGACCCAGCACCTACAGGTGGTCATTCAGTGAAGAGTCATGACAAAAAGTTGACAGGTGGTATGTCAATCCCTAGGGGTTTCTAGGGTTTCTGAGCAAACACACCAGCATACTCAACCTTTAAAATTTTGTAAAAAGTTTATCTGGTTTCTCCTAATTCCCATCAGTGGCAGGCTTCTCCTCTGTCATTGTCCAGGGTGAAAGCAGTCATGGGTCTCTTCATTGCTTGGAATAGAAGCTCATCAGTGTCTGGATTTTAGTTCATTTATGTTTCTTAATATCTTTAGTTCTCCAATGGGGTTGAAATTTTATAAGCTTGATTTCTATGATTCAGGAAGCTCAGTGAACCTCAACAAGACAATTTCAAAGATATTTATGCCCAGGTACATCAGATTTGTTTTCAATTTTATGGTAGAAACAATATTATCTTGTGATTTTATATATCCTAAGCTAAGTTTGACATTTTAAAAATTATTTTCTGGTACCATTTATTGAACACACATCCTTTCTGTATTGAATTGTCTTGTAAAGTTATTAAAAAAATTCTGTATTTTCTAATTATCTTTAAAATTTAATTTCAAACCTTTTGATTTACATGATACTTTCAAGGAGTTTATAAAGATGCCATGATGAGGTCCCCTTTCTTTTTTTTTTTTTTTTTTTAATTGTGGTATAATTGATATATACAGCATTACATTAGTTTTTTTTTTTTTTTTTTTTTTTTTTTTTTTTGCAGGGGAAAATGGACAAAGGAAAGGATCAATGAGGGTGGGAGGGAAATGGGAAGAAAGAAGGGGAGTGATGGTGGGGAGGAGTATATGTAATTTCTTAACCAATGGCTTTCTGTTTTTAATCACAAAGAACACTTTAAAAAAATCATGTTGAATTTATCCTATAATAGGAGGTTTGATCTGGAAATGAAAAGTTCAGGAAACTAAAAGTCCAGTTTGGGTGTCCTCATCTTAGGCACATCTTGGTATTTTGTATTGGTAGGTCTATCTTTACCACAATATATTATTTAGGACATTTGTCACTTTTTCTTCCCTACTACCCAAAGTGGTACCAGACCCATAAAATAGTCAATAAACCTTTACAGAGTGAACAAATAAGTCTTTTTTTTTTTTTAACTCTCCTGAGTGAACTGAATTTTTTGAGCCTCATAAGTGAATATGTTTTCCTCA
>CAKXYN010000919.1:0-10875 GCA_935064755.1 Tragelaphus eurycerus | reverse complement strand
CCATTTGTTCATTTTTTATTTTATTTCCGATATTCTGGGAGGTGGGTCATGGAGGATCCTGCTGTGATGTAAGTCAGAGAGTGTTTTGCCTATGTTTTCCTCTAGGAGTTTTATGGTTTCTGGTCTTACATTTAGCTCTTTAATCTATTTTGAGTTTATTTTTGTGTATGGTGTTAGAAAGTGCTCTGGTTTCATTCTTTTACAAGTGGTTGACCAGTTTTCCCAGCACCACTTGTTATAGAGATTGTCTTTAATCCATTGTATATTCTTGCCTCCTTTGTCAAAGATAAGGTGACCATATGTGCGTGGATTTATCTCTGGGCTTTCTATTTTGTTCCATTGATCTATATTTCTGTCCTTGTGCCAGTACCATACTGTCTTGATGACTGTGGCTTTGTAGTAGAGCCTGAAGTCAGGCAGGTTGATTCCTCCAGTTCCGTTCTTCTTTCTCAAGATAGCTTTGGTTATTCGAGGTTTTTTGTATTTCCATACAAATTGAGAAATTATTTGTTCTAGCTCTATGAAGAATACCGTTGGTAGCTTGATGGGGATTGCATTGAATCTATAAATTGCTTTGGGTAGTATACTCATTTTAACTATATTGATTCTACCAATCCATGAACATGGTATATTTCTCCACCTATTAGTGTCCTCTTTGATTTCTTTCACCAGTGTTTTATAGTTTTCTATATATAGGTCTTTAGATTCTTTAGGCAGATATATTCCTAAGTATTTTATTGTTTTCATTGCAATGGTGAATGGAATTGTTTCCTTAATTTCTCTTTCTATTTTCTCATTATTAGTGTACAGGAATGCAAGGCATTCCTGTGTGTTAATTTTATATCCTGCAACTTTACTATATTCATTGATCAGTTCTAGTAATTTTCTGGTGGAATCTTTAGGGTTTTCTACGTAGAGGATCATGTCATCTGCAAACAGTGAGGGTTTTACTTCTTCTTTTCCAATTTGGATTCCTTTTATTTCTTTTTCTGCTCTGATTGCTGTGGCCAAAACTTCCAAAACTATGTTGAATAGTAATGGTGAAAGTGGGCATCCTTGTCTTGTTCCTGAATTTAGAGGAAATGCTTCCAGTTTTTCACCATTGAGGATAATGTTTGCTGTGGGTTTGTCATATATAGCTTTTATTATGTTTAGGTATGTTCCTTCTATTCCTGCTTTCTGGAGAGTTTTTATCATAAATGGATGTTGAACTTTGTCAAAGGCTTTCTCTGCATCTATTGAGATAATCATATGGTTTTTATTCTTCAGTTTGTTAATGTGGTGTATTACGTTGATTGATTTGCGGATATTGAAGAATCCTTGCATTCCTGGGATAAAGCCCACTTGGTCATGGTGTATGATCTTTTTAATGTGTTGTTGGATTCTGATTGCTAGAATTTTGTTAAGGATTTTTGCATCTATGTTCATCAGTGATATTGGCCTGTAGTTTTCTTTTTTTGTGGCATCTTTGTCAGGTTTTGGTAGTAGGGTGATGGTGGCCTCATAGAATGAGTTTGGAAGTTTGCCTTCCTCTGCAATTTTCTGGAACAGTTTGAGTAGGATAGGTGTTAGCTCTTCTCTAAATTTTTGGTAGAATTCAGCTGTGAAGCCGTCTGGACCTGGGCTTTTGTTTGCTGGAAGATTTCTGATTACAGTTTCAATTTCCGTGCTTGTGATGGGTCTGTTAAGATTTTCTATTTCTTCCTGACCCAGTTTTGGGAAGTTGTACTTCTTCTTTGACATTTCTCCAAAGAAGACATACAGATGGCTAACAAACACTGGAAGACATACACATGGCTAATGAAAAGATGCTCAACATCACTCATTATCAGAGAAATGCAAATCAAAACCACTATGAGATACCCTTTTCCCCCCAATAGGAAGGCTGCTAACCAAAAGTCCAAAAGAAAAAAAAGGTGGAGGGGGGGGGGGGGAAAGGGAACCCTCTTGCACTCTTGGTGGGAATGCAAACGGGTACAGCCACTATGGAGAACAGTATGGAGATTCCTCAAAAAACTGGGAATAGAACTGCCTTATGATCCAGCAATCCCACTGCGGGTAAAAACCAGAGAAAAATCAAATTGAAAGAGACACTTGTACCCCAATGTTCATAGCAGCACTGTTTGCAATAGCCAAGAACGTGGAAGCAACCTAGATGTCCATCCACAGATGAATGGATAAGCAAGCTGTGGTACATTTACACAATGGAGTATTACTCAGCCATTAAAAAGAATACATTTGAATCAGTTCTAAGGAGGTGGATGGAACTGGAGCCTATTATACAGAGTGAAGTAAGCCAGAAACAAAAACACAAATACAGTATACTAACGCATATATATGGAATTTAGAAAGATGGTAAAAATAACCCTATTTACGAGACAGCAAAAGAGACACTGATGTATAGAACAGACTTTTGGACTCGGGGACCGGGAGAGGGTGGGATGATTGGGGAGAATAGCATTGAAATATGTATAATATTATATCTGAAATGTATTAATTGCTCAAACTAATCACTGTCATGTTACAATTTGTTCATATTAGTTGTTTGTAATGTTTCTGATAATCAATAAAAGAGATTCTTGATACCTAAAAAAAAAAAAAAAGACCTAGAAGAATTAAAGAATAAACATGCAGAGACAAACAACACAATTACTGAAATTAAAAATACTCTAGAAGGAATAAATAGCAGAATATCTGAAGCAGAAGAATGAATAAGTGAACTGGAAGATAAAATGGCAGAAATAACTCCTGAAGAGCAGAATAAAGTAAAAAGAATGAGAAGAACTGAGGATAGTCTCAGAGACGTCTGGAACAATATCAAACACATCAACATTCAAATTATAGGGGTCTCAGAAAAAGAGAAAAAGAAAAGGTATGAGAAAACTTTTGAAGAGATTATACTTGAAAATTCCCCCAACAAGGAAAAGGGAATAGTCAATCAAGTCCAAGAGGCACATAGAGTCCCATACAGGATAAACCCAAGGAGAAACACGCCAAGACACATACTAATGAAATGAATAAAGACTAAACACAAAGAAAGAACATTAAAACCAGCAAGGGAGAAGCAACAAGTAACATACAAGGGAAACCCCATACAATTAACAGCTGACCTTCTGCAGGCCAGAAGGGAATGGCAGGAAATATTAAAGGCACTGGAAGGGAAAAATCTACAACCAAGATCATTGTACTCAGCAAGGATCTCATTCAAAATTGATGGAGAAATAAAAAGCTTTTCTGACAAGCCAAAGTTAAGAGAATTCAGTACCACAAAACCAGCTTTATAACAAATGCTAAAGGGACTTATATAGTGAAAAAATACAAGAGAAGAATAAAGATCCACAAAATCAACCCCAAACAATTAAGAAAATGGCAATAGGAACATAAATATCAATAATTACTTTAAATGTAAACAGATTTAAATGTTCCAACCAAAAGGCACAGACTGGCTGAATGGATATAAAAACAAGACCCATATATATGCTGTCTACAAGAAACCCACTTCAGACCTCAAGACACATAAAAACTGAAAGTGAGAGGATGAGAAAATATATTCCATGCAAAGGGGAAGCAAAAGAAAGCTGGAGTAGCAATCCTCATATCAGACAAAATAGACCTTAAAATAAAATAGATTATAAGAGATAAGGAAGGATACTACATAATGATCAAGGGATCAATTCAAGAGGAAAACATAACAATTGTAAATATCCATGCACCCAACATAGAAGACCTCAATACATAAGACAAACACTAACAGACATAAAAGGAGAAACTGACAGTAACACAATAATAGTAGGAGATTTTAACACCCCACTCACACCAATGGACAAATCATCAAAACAGAAAATTAATAATGAAACACAGGTCTTAAATGATACATTAGATGAAATGGATTTCATTGATATCTTTAGGACATTCCATCCAAATGCATTAGAATACACCTTCTTCTCAAGTGCATATGGAACATTCTCCAGGTTGGACCACATCTTGGGTCACAAAACAAACCTCAGTAAAATTTAAGAAAACTGAAATCATATCAAGCATCTTATCTGACTACAATGCTATGAGACTATATATCAATTACAAGAAAAAGACTGTAAGAAACACAAACACATGGAGATTAAACAACATGTTTCTAAATAACCAACAAATTGCTAAAGAAATAAAAAAGTTTCTAGAAACAAATGACAATGAAAACCCGATAACTCAAAGCCTATGGGATGCAGCAAAAGCAGTTCTAAGAGGGAAATTTATAGCAATACAATCCTATATTGTATTCTTGTATTGTATTGTATTTTTTTCTTGTTTCCAAGAAACAAGAAAAAAAAATCAAATAGACGACCTAACTTTACACCTAAAACAACTGGAAAAAGAAGAACAAAAATATCCCCCAAAATTAGTACAAGGAAAGAAATCATAAAGATCTGAGCAGAGATAAATGAAAAAAAAATAGAAAGAAACAATAGTAGAGAAAAATAAAACTAAAAGCTGGTTCTTTGGAAGATAAACAAAATTGACAAACCTTTAGCCAGACTCATCAAGGAAAAACAAGAAAGAGAGAGAAGAATCAAATCAACAAATTAGAAATGAAAACGGAGAGGTTAAAACAGACAATGCAGAAATACAAAGGATCGTGAAAGACTATTATGAACAATGATACAGCAATACAATGTATAACCTGGAAGAAATGGACAGATTGTTAGAAAAGTTCAATCTTCCAAGACTGAACCACAAAGAAATAGAAATTATGAACAACCCAATTACAAGCACTGAAATTGAAGCTGTGATCAAAAATATCCCCCAAAAAACAAAGGCCCAGGACCAGATGGCTTCACAGGAGAATTCTCTCAAACATTTAGAGAAGAGCTAATGCCTATCCTAAAATTCCTCCAAAAAATTGCAGAGGAAAGAATGCTTCCAAATTCATTCTATGAGGCCACCATCACCCTGATACCAAAACCAGACAAAGACAACATGAAAAAAGAAAACTGCAGGCCAATATCACTGATGAACATAGATGCAAAAATCCTCAACAAAATTTTAGCAAGCAGAATTCAGCAACACATCAAAAAGCTCATACATCGTGATCAAGTTGGGTTTATTCCAGGAATGCAAGGATTCTTCAATATATGCAAACCAACCAATGTGATACACCATATTAACAAACTGAAAGATAAAACCATATGATAATATCTATAGATGCAGAAAAAGTCTTTGACAAAATTCAGCACCCATTTATGATTAAAACTCTTCAAAAAATGGGCACAGAAGGAACCTACCTCAACATAGTAAAAGTCATATATGATAAACCTACCGCAAACATCATTCTCAGTGGTGAAAAACTGAAAGCATTCCCCCTAAGGTCAGGAAAAAGACAAGGATGTCCACTTTCACCACTTTTATTCAACACAGTTCTGGAAGTCCTAGCTATGACAATCACAGGAGAAAAAGAAATAAATGGAATCCAGATTGGAAAAAAAGAAGTTAAGTTTGCAGATGACATGATACTGTACCCAAAAGATAGCATCAGAAAATTACTAGAGCTAATTAGTGAATTTAGCAAAGTTGCAAGATACAAAATCAATACACAGAAATCACAAGCATTTCTATATACTAAGAATGAAAGATCAGAAAGAGAAATCAAGGAATCAATCACATTCATCTCTGCAACAAAAAGAATTAAATATCTAGGAATAAACTTACCTAAGGAGATAAAAGAACTGTACACAGAAAAATTTTAAGACAACAATGAAAGAAATCAAAGATGACATGAACAGATGGAGAGATATTTCATGTTCATGGGTAGGAAGAATCAATATTGTGAAAACAACTACACTACCAAATGCAATCTACAGATTCAATGTGATCCCTATTAAATTACCAATGGCATTTTTCATAGAACTAGAAAAAAAAAAAATGTCACAATTCATATGGAAACACAAAAGACCCCAAATAGCCAAACCAGTCTTGAGAAAGAAGAATGGAGTTGTAGGAATCAACCTTTCTGACTTCAGATTACACTACAAAGCTATAATCATCAAGACAGTATGGTACTGGCACAAAAACAGAAATACAGACCAATGGAACAAGACAGAAAGCCCAGAGAAAAACCCACACACCTATAGGTACCTTATTTTTGACAAAGGAGGCAAGAATATACAATGGGGCAAAGACAGCCTCTTCAATAAATGGTGCTGGGAAAACTGGACAGCTACATGTAAAAGCATGAAATTAGAACACTTCTTAACACCATACATGTTAAAAATAAACCCAAAATGGATTAAAGACCTAAATGTAAGATCAGAAACTATAGAACTCTTAGAGGAAAATATAGGCAGAATGCTCGATGACATGAATCAAAGCAAGATCCAGTATGACCCACCACCTAGAGTAACAGAAATAAAAACGAAAGTAAACAAGTGGGACCTGATTAAACTTAAAAAGCTTTTGCACAGCAAAGGAAACTATAAACAAGGTGAAAAGACAACCCTCAAAATGGGAGAAAATAATAGCAAATGAAACAACTGACAAAGGATTAATTTCCAAAATACACAAGCAACTCATACAACTCAATGCCAAAAAAACAAACAACCCAATCAAAAGTGGGAAAAAGACCTAAACAGACATTTCTCCAAAGACGACATACAGACACATGAAAAGATGCTCAACATCACTCATTATCAGAGAAATGCACATCAAAACCAGAATGAGATTTCACCTCACACCAGTCAGAATGGCCATCATCAAAAAGTCCACAAACAATAAATGCTGAGGGTGTGGAGAAAAGGGAATGCTCTTGCCCTGTTGGTGGGAATGAAACTGATACAGCCACCATGGAAGATAGTATGGAGATTCCTTAAAAACTAGGACTATGCACAGGCGAACGAAGTCTGCGCTGAGGCCCGCAGAGGGGGAGGGGGTCGGCGACGGGAATGGCAGGCGGGCGGGTGGGGGGAGGGGGATGGGGTGGCCCTCGTGGGAGCCGCCGGCACAGCGGGCGGGGGCACGCCTGCGCGGGAGTGGCCGGCGGGGGAGCGTCCAGTGGGGGAGAGTCCCGTGGGGGAGCGTCCCTCTGGGGAGCGCCGGCAGCGGAGCGTCCCGCGTGGGAACGGCCAAGGCGTCTCCCTGCCCAGCCCCGGCTCCCCAATGGCAGATGCGGGCGTTTGCAGCGGTGCTTTTCCGCTGCGGAAGTTACCGCAGGGCCCGCAGTCTGTGGGTTCTAATTGCTCAACTGTTCTCCTCCCTGTTATGATAGTCTCCGTGTTTCCCAGGTTCGGCGCAGATTCCGCAGGGAGAGTGTTTCCTGGTGTTTGGAAACTTCTCTTTTTAAGACTCCCTTCCCCGGACAGAGGTCCGCCCCTCCCTCTTTGTCTCTCTCTGGCTTCTATATTCTTTCCTACCTCCTTTAGAAGGCAGTGAGTTGCTTTTCTGGGTGTCCGACGTCCTCCGCCAGCACTCCGAAGCTGTTTGTGGTATTTACTCGGCGCCCAGATGTCCCATTGATGAATTTGTGGAGGAGAAAGCGTATTCCCCGTCCTAATCCTTCGCCATCTTAACCGGAAGTCTACAGACCAACCACAGAGAAAGGGGCCTATAGATCTTGAGAAATTTAAGCCAGAACAAGGAACTAGCTGAAAATGAACTGAACCCACAACAATAATAGAGAAACTCTTATATATATTGTTACTATTTTTCCCATCATTATTTCCTTTTTTTTTTTCTTTTCTTTTTTTAATATATATATATTTTTAAAATTTTTATTATTTTTTAATTGGAAAAAGGAAAACAAAAATTTTTTTTCCCTTTTAATTTTTTTTTGTTGTTGTTTGTTTTGTTTCTTTTATTTTTTTTATTATTATTTTTTTTATCCTCTAGTACTTCTTTAATCTCCACGTTTAGATATAACTTTTGCGACCCTGTTTTGTTTTTTTTTTTTTTTTTTTCCTTTTTGTCCTTTGCTTTTTTCCTTTCCTTTTTTCTTTTCTTTACTGATTACTGACTAGATCTGTCTCTCTCCTTCACACTCCCTCCTTTTATCCTCCTGACCACCTCTGTCTCCTTCCTCCCTTTTTCCTTCTATGTATAATTCCGTGAACATCTCTGAGCAGTCCAGTTGTGGAATGCATTATAGAAGAAGAAGTTTTTGAGACTACTGTAAAAATAAGACCAATAACTGGAACCAGGAGGCTTAAGTCCATACCCTGATCCCACGAAACACTAATTGACAGGAGCTCATTAAAAGCCTCCATACCTACTCTGAAACCAAGCATCACACAAAGACCAGCAAGTTCCACAACAAGACATACCAAGTAAATTCTCCAGAAAAACAAGAACACAGCCTGAGCTCCAATACACAGGCTACACAAAGCGACCCCAAAAGCATAGACATCTCATAACTCACTACTAGACACTCCACTGCACCCCAGAGAAAAGAAATCCAGCCCCACCCACCAGAACACCGATACAAGCTTCCATAAACAAGAAACCTCGACAAGCCACCGGTACAAACCCACATATAGTGCAGAAACGCCACAATAAAGAGAACTCCACAGACTACCAGAATACAGTAAAGACGCCCCAAACTTAGCAATTTAAACAAGATGAAAAGACAGAAGAATTCCCAGCAGGTAAAGGAACAGGATAAAAGCCCACCAAACCAAACAAAAGAGGAAGAAATAGCGAACCTACCTGATAAAGAATTCCGAATAATGATCGTTAAATTAATCCAAAATCTGGAAAGCAAAATGGAATCATGGATAAATAGTCTGGAGAAAAACATTGAGAAGATGCAAGAAAGATTTAACAAGGACCTAGAAGAAATAAAAAAGAATCAACATATAATGAATAATGCAATAAATGAGATCCAAAACACTCTGGAGGCAACAAATAGTAGAATAACAGAGGCAGAAGATAGAATTAGCGAATTAGAAGATAGAATGGCAGAATTAAAGGAATCAGAGGAGAAAAAAGAAAAACGAATTAAAAGAAATGAGGACAATCTCAGAGACCTCCAGGACAATATTAAACGTTACAATATTCGAATCATAGGAGTCCCAGAAGAAGAAGACAAAAAGAAAGACCATGAGAAGATACTAGAGGAGATAATAGTTGAAAACTTCCCTAAAATGGGGAAGGAAATAATCACTCAAGTCCAAGAAACCCAGAGAGTCCCAAATAGGATAAACCCAAGACGAAACACCCCAAGACACATATTAATCAAATTAACAAAGATCAAACACAAAGAACAAATATTAAAAGCAGCAAGGGAAAAACAACAAATAACACACAAGGGAATTCCCATAAGGATAACAGCTGATCTTTCAATAGAAACTCTCCAAGCCAGGAGGGAATGGCAAGACATACTTAAAGTGATGAAAGAAAAGAACCTACAGCCCAGATTATTGTACCCAGCAAGGATCTCATTCAAATATGAAGGAGAAATCAAAACCTTTACAGACAAGCAAAAGCTGAGAGAATTCAGCACCACCAAACCAGCTCTCCAACAAATACTAAAGGACATTCTCTAGACAGCAAACACAAAAAGGATATATAAATTCAAACCCAAAACAACAAAGTAAATGGCAACGGGATCATATTTATCATTAATTACCTTAAATGTAAATGGGTTGAATGCCCCAACCAAAAGACAGAGACTGGCTGAATGGATACAAAAACAAGACCCCTCCATATGAATGAAACTAGAACACTTTCTAACACCATACACAAAAATAAACTCAAAATGGATTAAAGAGCTAAATGTAAGACCAGAAACCATAAAACTCCTAGAGGAAAACATAGGCAAAACACTCTCTGACTTACATCACAGCAGGATCCTCTATGACCCACCTCCCAGAATATTGGAAATAAAATCAAAAATGAACAAATGGGACCTAATCAAACTTAAAAAGCTTTTGCACAACAAAGGAAACTATAAGCAAGGTGAAAAGACAGCCTTCAGAATGGGAGAAAATAATAGCAAATGAAGCAACTGACAAACAACTAATCTCAAAAATATACAAGCAACTTCTACAGCTCAATTCCAGAAAAATAAATGACCCAATCAAAAAATGGGCCAAAGAACTCAATAGACATTTCTCCAAAGAAGACATACAGATGGCTAACAAACACATGAAAAGATGCTCAATATCACTCATTATCAGAGAAATGCAAATCAAAACCACTATGAGATACCATTTCACGCCAATCAGTATGGCTGCTATCCAAAAGTCCACAAGCAATAAATGCTGGAGAGGGTGCGGAGAGAAGGGAACCCTCTTGCACTCTTGGTGGGAATGCAAACTAGTACAGCCACTTTGGAGAACAGTATGGAGATTCCTCAAAAAACTGCGAATAGAACTGCCTTATGATCCAGCAATCCCACTGCTGGGCATATACACTGAGAAAACCAGAATTGAAAGAGACACGTGTACCCCAATGTTCATAGCAGCACTGTTTGCAATAGCCAGAACGTGGAAGCAACCTAGTTGTCCATCCACAGATGAATGGATAAGCAAGCTGTGGTACATATACACAATGGAATATTACTCAGCCATTAAAAAGAATACATTTGAATCAGTTCTAAGGAGGTGGATGGAACTGGAGCCTATTATACAGAGTGAAGTAAGCCAGAAACAAAAACACAAATACAGTATACTAACGCATATATATGGAATTTAGAAAGATGGTAAAAAATAACCCTATTTACGAGACAACAAAAGAGACACTGATGTATAGACCAGACTTTTGGACTCTGGGACCAGGAGAGGGTGAGATGATTGGGGAGAATAACATTGAAATATGTATAATGTTATATCTGAAATGTATTAATTGTTCAAACTAAACACTATCATGTTACAATTTGTTCATACTAGATGTTTA
>CAKXYN010000918.1:0-10929 GCA_935064755.1 Tragelaphus eurycerus | reverse complement strand
GTGATGCCATCCAGCCATCTCATCCTCTGTCGTCCCCTTCTCCTCCTGCCCTCAATCCCTCCCAGCATCAGAGTCTTCTCCAAGGCGTCAACTCTTCACATGAGGTGGCCAAAATACTGGAGTTTCAGCTTTAGCATCAGTCCCTCCAAAGAAATTCCAGGGTTGATCTCCTTCAGAATGGACTGGTTGGATCTTCTTGCAGTCCAAGGGACTCTCAAGAGTCTTCTCCAACACCACAGTTCAAAAGCATCAATTCTTCGGCGCTCAGCCTTCTTCACAGACCAACTCTCACATCCATACATGACCACAGGAAAGACCATAGCCTTGACTAGGCGAACCTTTGTTAGTAAAGTAATGTCTCTGCTTTTGAATATGCTATCTAGGTTGCTCCTGTCTTTCCTTCCAGGGGGGGGGGAAAATCCCGGGGAGGTGTGGGATCCTTTTTTTCTAAGAGAGCCCCTCTTCACTTTCGGCCATAAGAGTGGTGTCATCTGCATATCTGAGGTTATTGATATTTCTCCCGGCAATCTTGATTCCAAATTGTGTTTCTTCCAGTCCAGCATTTCTCATGATGTACTCTGCATATAAGTTAAATAAACATGGTGACAATATGCAGCCTTGACGTACTCCTTTTTCTATTTGGAACCAGTCTGTTGTTCCATGACCAGTTCTAACTGTTGCTTCCTGACCTGCATACAGATTTCTCAAGAGGCAGATCAGGTGGTCTGGTATTCCCATCTCTTTCAGAATTTTCCATAGTTTACTGTGATCCACACAGTCAAAGGCTTTGGCATAGTCACTAAAGCAGAAATAGATGTTTTTCTGGAACTCTCTTGCTTTTTCCATGATCCAGCGGATGTTGGCAATTTGATCTCTGGTTCCTCTGCCTTTTCTAAAACCAGCTTGAACATCAGGAAGTTCACGGTTCACATATTGCTGAAGCCTGGCTTGGAGAATTTTGAGCATTACTTTACTAGCGTGTGAGATGAGTGCAATTGTGCGGTAGTTTGAGCACTCCTTGGCATTGCCTTTCTTTGGGATTGGGATGAAAACTGACCTTTTCCAATCTTGTGGCCACTGCTGAGTTTTCCAAATTTTCTGGCATATTGAGTGTAGCACTTTCACAGCATCATCATTCAGGACTTGGAATAGCTCCACTGGAATTCCATCACCTCCACTAGCTTTGTTCATAGTGATGCTTTCTAAGGCCCACTTGACTTCACATTCCAAGATGTCTGGCTCTAGGTCAGTGATCACATCATCATGATTATCTGGGTCTTGAAGCTCTTTTTTGTACAGTTCTTCTGTGTATTCTTGCCACCTCTTCTTAATATCTTCTGCTTCTGTTAGGTCCACACCATCTCTGTCCTTTATTGTGCCCATCTTTGCATGAAATGTTCCTTTGGTATCTCTGATTTTCTTGAAGAGATCCCTAGTCTTTCCCATTCTGTTGTTTTCCTCTATTTCTTTGCATTGATCACTGAAGAAGGCTTTCTTGTCTCTTCTTGCTATTCTTTGGAACTCTGCATTTAAATGTTTATATCTTTCCTTTTCTCCTTTGCTTTTCGCTTCTCTTCTTTTCACAGCTATTTGTAAGGCCTCCCCAGACAGCCATTTTGCTTTTTTGCATTTCTTTTCCATGGGGATGGTCTTGATCCCTGTCTCCTGTACAATGTCACGAACCTCATTCCATAGTTCATCAGGCACTCTATCTATCAGATCTAGGCCCTTAAATCTATTTCTCACTTCCCCTGTATACCCATAAGGGATTTGATTTAGGTCATACCTGAATGGTCTAGTAGTTTTCTCTACCTTCTTCAATTTCAGTCTGAATTTGGCAATAAGGAGTTCATGGTCCGAGCCACAGTCAGCTCCTGGTCTTGTTTTTGCTGATTGTATAGAGCTTCTCCATCTTTGGCTGCAAAGAATATAATCGATCTGATTTCGGTGTTGACCATCTGGTGATGTCCATGTATAGAGTCTTCTCTTGTGTTGTTGGAAGAGGGTATTTGCTGTGACCAGTGCATTTTCTTGGCAAAACTCTGTTAGTCTTTGCCCTGCTTCATTCCGGATTCCAAGGCCAAATTTGCCTGTTACTCCAGGTGTTTCTTGACTTCCTACTTTTGCATTCCAGTCCCCTATAATGAAAAGGACATCTTTTTTGGGTGTTAGTTCTAAAGGTCTTGTAGGTCTTCATAGAACTGTTCAACTTCAGCTTCTTCGGCGTTACTGGTTGGGGCATAGACTTGGATTACTGTGACATTGAATGGTTTGCCTTGGAAACGAACAGAGATCATTCTATCGTTTTTGAGATTGCATCCAAGTACTGCATTTCGGACTCTTTTGTTGACCATGACGGCCACTCCATTTCTTCTGAGGGATTCCTGCCCACAGTAGTAGATATAATGGTCATCCGAGTTAAATTCACCCATTCCAGTCCATTTTAGTTCGCTAATTCCTAGAATGTCGACATTCACTCTTGCCATCTCTTGTTTGACCACTTCCAATTTGCCTTGATTCATGGACCTGACATTCCAGGTTCCTATGCAATATTGCTCTTTACAGCATCAGACTTTGCTTCTATCACCAGACACATCCACAGCTGGGTATTCTTTTTGTTTTGGCTCCATCCTTTCATTCTTTCTCGAGTTATTTCTCCACTGATCTCCAGTAGCATATTGGGCCCCTACTGACCTGGGGAGTTTCTCTTTCAGTATCCTATCATTTTGTCTTTTCATACTGTTCATGGGGTTCTCAAGGTAAGAATACTGAAGTGGTTTGCCATTCCCTTCTCCAGCGGACCACACCCTGTCATATCGCTCCACCATTACCCGCCTATCCCAGGTTGCCCCTGGGGCATGGCTGAATCTCATTGAGTTAGACAAGGGTGTGGTCCTTGTGTGGTTAGATTGACTAGTTATCTGTGAGAATGGTTTTAGTGTATTTGCCCTCTGATGCCCTCTTTCAAGACCTACTGTCTTACTTGGGTTTCTCTTACCTTGGGCGTGGGGTATCTCATCCCGGCTGCTCCCGGCTGTTCCCGGCCAGCGAAGCACAGCCATCGCACCTTACCTTGGACGAAGGGTCTCTCCTCACCGCCACCCTTCCTGACCTCGGTCGTGGCGTAGCTCCTCTCGGCCGCACTCTTAGTGCACGACGCAGCCGGCGGGAATCTGGTGAAAGCAGAAGCCATAAATGAAATACGATTGTCTAACGTCTCTATCATGTTAACAAAGCACCAGAATACTCTGTGAATATATTTCTCCACATTCAGATTAAAGAAAAAAAAGTTATCTCACTAAACGTAGAAGCATTTGACAATATTCTATACCAATTCATGACCAAACTCATAAGTATATGAGGAAAAGAAAGATTTTTTAATAAATAAAAGGTTAATGTAAAAAAAAAACACATGTAATGGTAAACAGAAGCAATTTATTAAGTGCTACCTCCTATATCCATTCCAATAAATTCCTTATTTTTTCCCATGAGAGACACAGAGAGACTCTGAATTCAACTGCATATGTATTTAGCAATCTGTATTATTAAATTGTGCTTCCCTAGTGGCTAAGGCAGTAAAGAATCTGCATGAAATGCAGGAGACCCAGGTTCAATCCCTGGACAAAAAGATCCCCTAGAGAAGGGAATGGCTACCCACTCCAGTATTCTTGTCTGAAGCATTCCATGGACAGAGGAGCCTGGAAAGCTACAGCCCATGGGGCTGCAGTCAGAGGTGACTGTGTGACTAATGCACTTAATTAAATTATGGGTCTGATCTCAGTGAGCTCAGTCCTATGTCAGCAAGAAATAAGAAGTTCACGCTTCTGAGAAGGTCTCTAGAACTTGTACTTCACCCTGAGCTGGGAACATAGAACTAAGCTTTTCATTTCCTTAGTGTAAATGATCCAATGTACTTAGAAGAGCCACCTCTTCCTCCACAGTCGCTATAATATTGATTCAGTCAACTATGGTCACCACCTAGTGATCCAAGGCACTTGTTTTACTGGGAAAATTACCACAATCAACAATATGTGACAGTTTTAATGCCTTTATACCCCATGGCTTACCAACTCCTTAAGTCCCATCTGTAAAAAGGTCGGCATGATGTTTAAAACTAAATTCATCCAGATACTTCTAAATAATGCAGATGTCAAAGAAAAAGTCACAAGATAGTATTCTGAACTAAATCGTAATGAAATCACCATATCCCAATTTGTGGAATGAATAAAGCTAAGAAATAATTTATAATTTCACTGCTTACACTAGAAAAGAAAGATACTCTAAAATCAGTAATCTAGCTTCTAACATTTCAATTTTTTTAAGGAAATGATAAAAATCAAAGCAAGTTAAAGAACTCAAACAATAAATGTCAAGACAAAAAATCAAAAACTCCACAAATAACAAGTGCTGGAAAGGGTGTGGAGAAAAGGGACCCCTCCCACAATGCTGGTGGGAATGGAAATTGATACAGTGATTATGGAAGACAGTATGGAGATTCTCCAAGCCAGGCTTCAGCAATATGTGAACCGTGAACTTCCTGATGTTCAAGCTGGTTTTAGAAAAGGCAGAGGAACCAGAGATCAAATTGCCAACATCCGCTGGATCATGGAAAAAGCAAGAGAGTTCCAGAAAAACATCTATTTCTGCTTTATTGACTATGCCAAAGCCTTTGACTGCGTGGATCACAATAAACTATGGAAAATTCTGAAAGAGATGGGAATACCAGACCACCTGATCTGCCTCTTAAGAAATCTGTATGCAGGTCAGGAAGCAACAGTTAGAACTGGTCATGGAACAACAGACTGGTTCCAAATAGGAAAAGGAGTACGTCAAGGCTGCATATTGTCACCATGTTTATTTAACTTATATGCAGAGTACATCATGAGAAATGCTGGACTGGAAGAAACACAATTTGGAATCAAGATTGCCGGGAGAAATATCAATAACCTCAGATATGCAGATGACACCACCCTTATGGCAGAAAGTGAAGAGGGGCTAAAAAGCCTCTTGATGAAAGTGAAAGTGAAAAAAAAAAAGAAAAGAAAGTGAAAGTGGAGAGTGAAAAGGTTGGCTTAAAGCTCAACATTCAGAAAACGAAGATCATGGCATCTGGTCCCATCACTGCATGGGAAATAGATGGGGAAACAGTGGAAACAGTGTCAGACTTTGTTTTTCTGGGCTCCAAAATCACTGCAGATGATGACTGCAGCCATGAAATTAAAAGACGCTTACTCCTTGGAAGGAAAGTTATGACCAACCTAGATAGCATATTCAAAAGCAGAGACATCACTTTGCCAACAAAGGTTGGCCTAGTCAAGGCTATGGTCTTTCCTGTGGTCATGTATGGATGTGAGAGCTGGACTGTGAAGAAGGCTGAGCGCCGAAGAATTGATGCTTTTGAACTGTGGTGTTGGAGAAGACTCTTGAGAGTCCCTTGGACTGCAAGAAGATCCAACCAGTCCATTCTGAAGGAGATCAATCCTGGAATTTCTTTGGAAGGAATGATGCTAAAGCTGAAACTCCAGTATTTTGGCCACCTCATGCGAAGAGTTGACTCATTGGAGAAGACTCTGATGCTGGGAGGATTGAGGGCAGGAGGAGAAGGGGACGACAGAGGATGAGATGGCTGGATGGCATCACTGACTCGATGGATGCGAGTCTGAGTGACCTCCGGGAGCTGGTGATGGACAGGGAGGCCTGGCGTGCTGCGGTTCATGGGGTCGCAAAGAGTCGGACACGACTGAGTGACTGATCTGATCTGATGGAGATTCCTTAAAAAACTAGAAATAAAACCACCATAGGACCCAGCAATATCACTTTTAGGCATGTACCCTGAAGAAACCAAAACTGAAAAAGACACATGTACCCCAAAGTTCATTGCAGCACTGTTAACAATAGCCAAGACATGGAAGCAACCTAGACGTCCATTAACAGATGAATGGGTAAAGAAGCTGTGGTACATGTGCCCAATGGAATACTACTCAGCCATAAAAAGGAACACATTTGAGTCAGTTCTAATGAGGTGGATGAACCTAGAGCCTACTTCACAGAGTGAAGTCAGAAAGAAAGAAACAAATATCGTGTATTAATGCATATATGTGGAATCTAGGATGGTACTGGTGAGTCTGTTTGCAGAGCAGTGATGGAGACAGACATAGAGAACAGACTTATGGACAAGGGTGGGGGAGAAGAGGGAGAGGGTGAGGTGAATGGAGAGTGTAGCATGGGTGCATATGCAGTAGCAAATGTAAATAGATAGCCAATGGGAATTTGTTGTATGACTCAAGGAACTTAAATTGGAGCTCTGTAATAATCTAGAGGGGTGAAAGAAATCTTAAAAATTAGGGCAGAAATAAATGCAAAAGAAACAAAAGAGACCATAGCAAAAATCAACAAAGCCAAAAGCTGGTTCTTTGAAAAGGTAAATAAAATTGACAAACCACTAGCCAGACTCATCAAGAAACAAAGGGAGAAAAATCAAATCAATAAAATTAGAAAAGAAATGGAGAGATCACAACAGATAACACAGAAATACAAAGGATCATAAGAGACTACTATCAGCAATTATATGGCAATAAAATGGACAATATGGAAGAAATGGACAAATTCTTAGAAAAGTACAACTTTCCAAAACTAGATCAGGAAGAAATAGAAAATCTTAACAGACCCATCACAAGCACGGAAATTAAAACTGTAATCAGAAATCTTCCAAGAAACAAAAGCCCAGGACCAGACGGCTTCACAGCTGAATTCTACCAAAAATTTAGAGAAGAGCTAACACCTATCCTACTCAAACTGTTCCAGAAAATTGCAGAGGAAGGCAAACTTCCAAACTCATTCTATGAGGCCACCATCACCCTAATACCAAAACCTGACAAAGATCCCACAAAAAAAGAAAACTACAGGCCAATATCACTGATGAACATAGATGCAAAAATCCTTAACAAAATTCTAGCAATCAGAATCCAACAACACATTAAAAAGATCATACACCATGACCAAGTGGGCTTTATCCCAGGAATGCAAGGATTCTTCAATATCCGCAAATCAATCAACGTAATACACCACATTAACAAATTGAAGAATAAAAACCATATGATTATCTCAATAGATGCAGAGAAAGCCTTTGACAAAGTTCAACATCCATTTATGATAAAAACTCTCCAGAAAGCAGGAATAGAAGGAACATACCTCAACATAATAAAAGCTATATATGACAAACCCACAGCAAACATTATCCTCAATGGTGAAAAACTGAAAGCATTTCCTCTAAAGTCAGGAACAAGACAAGGATGCCCACTTTCACCATTACTATTCAACATTGTCCTGGAAGTTTTGGCCACAGCAATCAGAGCAGAAAAAGAAATAAAAGGAATCCAAATTGGAAAAGAAGAAGTAAAACTCTCACTGTTTGCAGATGACATGATCCTCTACGTAGAAAACCCTAAAGACTCCACCAGAAAATTACTAGAACTAATCAATGAATATAGTAAAGTTGCAGGATATAAAATTAACACACAGAAATCCCTTGCATTCCTGTACACCAATAACGAGAAAATAGAAAGAGAAATTAAGGAAACAATTCCATTCACCATTGCAATGAAAACAATAAAATACTTAGGAATATATCTTCCTAAAGAATCTAAAAGACTTATATATAGAAAACTATAAAACACTGGTGAAAGAAATCAAAGAGGACACTAATAGATGGAGAAATATACCATGTTCGTGGATTGGTAGAATCAATATAGTGAAAATGAGTATACTACCCAAAGCAATTTATAGATTCAATGCAATCCCCAACAAGCTACCAACGGTATTCTTCACAGAGCTAGAACAAATAATTTCTCAATTTGTATGGAAATACAAAAAACCTCGAATACCCAAAGCTATCTTGAGAAAGAAGAACGGAACTGGAGGAATCAACCTGTCTGACTTCAGGCTCTACTATAAAGCCACAGTCATCAAGACAGTATGGTACTGGCACAAAGACAGAAATATAGATCAATGGAACAAAATAGAAAGTCCAGAGATAAATCCACGCACATATGGTCACCTTTATCTTTGACAAAGGAGGCAAGAATATACAATGGATTAAAGACAATCTCTTTAACGAGTGGTGCTGGGAAAACTGGTTGAACACTTGTAAAAGAATGAAACTAGAACACTTTCTAACACCATACACAAAAATAAACTCAAAATGGATTAAAGAGCTAAATGTAAGACCAGAAACCATAAAACTCCTAGAGGAAAACATAGGCAAAACACTCTCTGACTTACATCACAGTAGGATCCTCTATGACCCACCTCCCAGAATATCGGAAATAAAATCAAAAATGAACAAATGGGACCTAATCAAACTTAAAAAGCTTCTGCACAACAAAGGAAACTATAGGCAAGCTGAAAAGACAGCCTACAGAATGGGAGAAAATAATAGCAAATGAAGCAACAGACAAACAACTAATCTCAAAAATATACAAGCAACTTCTACAGCTCAATTCCAGAAAAATAAACGACCCAATCAAAAAATGGGCCAAAGAACTAAATAGACATTTCTCCAAAGAAGATATACAGATGGCTAACAAACACATGAAAAGATGCTCAACATCACTCATCATCAGAGAAATGCAAATCAAAACCACTATGAGGTACCATTACACGCCAGTCAGAATGGCTGCGATCCAAAAGACCACAAGCAATAAATGCTGGAGAGGGTGCGGAGAGAAGGGAACCCTCTTACACTGTTGGTGGGAATGCAAACTAGTACAGCCACTATGGAGAACAGTATGGAGATTCCTCAAAAAACTGGGAATAGAACTGCCTTACGATCCAGCAATCCCAATGCTGGGCATCCACACTGAGAAATCCAGAATTGAAAGAGACACGTGTACCCCAGTGTTCATAGCAGCACTGTTTACAATAGCCAGGACGTGGAAGCAACCTAGATGTCCATCCACAGATGAATGGATAAGCAAGATGTGGTACATATACACAATGGATTATTACTCAGCCATTAAAAAGAATACATTTGAATCAATTCTAAGGAGGTGGATGGAACTGGAGCCTATTATACAGAGTAAAGTAAGCCAGAAACAAAAACACAAATACAGTATACTGACACATATATATGGAATTTAGAAAGATGGTAAAAATAACCCTATTTACGAGACAGCAAAAGAGACACTGATGTATAGAACAGACTTTTGGACTCTGGGACCGGGAGAGGGTGGGATGATTGGGGAGAATAGCATTGAAATATGTATAATATCATATCTGAAATGAGTGAGTCCAGGTATGATGCCCTATAACGGAAGCCTGGGATTAGAGCACTGGGATGACCTGGAGGGAGGGTGTGGGAAGGGGGGAGGGGAGGAGGGTTCAGGATGGGGAACAGGTGTATACTGGTGGCGGATCCATCTCGATGTATAGTAAAAGCAATACAATATTGTAAAGTTAAGCAAAAAATAAAATAAAATATTTTTTAAAAAAAAATAAATAATCTAGAGGGGTGGGAATGGGCGGGAGGAGGGAGGAAGATACAAGAGGGAGGGGACATATATACATCTATGGTTAATTCATGCTGATGTACGACAGAAATAAAACCAATGTTGTAAAGCAATCATCAATTAAATAAATATTTTTAAAAGTCAATAAAATAGGAAATGACTACACAATAGAGAAAGTCAGTGACACCAAAAGGTTAGGAGGGTTCCTTTTCGCCACATCCGCACCAACATTTGATGTTTGTAGACTTTTTCCCGATAGCCATTCTGACAAGTAACA
Source organism: Tragelaphus eurycerus (assembly GCA_935064755.1). NCBI lineage: Eukaryota > Metazoa > Chordata > Mammalia > Artiodactyla > Bovidae > Tragelaphus > Tragelaphus eurycerus. The sequence goes on along the minus strand of CAKXYN010000918.1, from coordinate 1,146 downwards.
GATAGCACTAAAACAGGATTCTTTGAGAAGATCAACAACAGTGATAAAGGTGTAGATAACCAATCAAGAAAAGAGGAGAGAAACAAATCATCAATATCAGTAACGAAATAAGGCAGCTCACTACAGACTGCACAAACCTTCAGATCAGATCAGATCAGTCGCTCAGTCGTGTCCGACTCTTTGCGACCCCATGAACCGCAGCACGCCAGGCCTCCCTGTCCATCACCAGCTCCCGGAGGTCACTCAGACTCGCATCCATCGAGTCAGTGATGCCATCCAGCCATCTCATCCTCTGTCGTCCCCTTCTCCTCCTGCCCTCAATCCCTCCCAGCATCAGAGTCTTCTCCAATGAGTCAACTCTTCGCATGAGGTGGCCAAAATACTGGAGTTTCAGCTTTAGCATCATTCCTTCCAAAGAAATTCCAGGATTGATCTCCTTCAGAATGGACTGGTTGGATCTTCTTGCAGTCCAAGGGACTCTCAAGAGTCTTCTCCAACACCACAGTTCAAAAGCATCAATTCTTCGGCGCTCAGCCTTCTTCACAGTCCAGCTCTCACATCCATACATGACCACAGGAAAGACCATAGCCTTGACTAGGCGAACCTTTGTTGGTAAAGTAATGTCTCTGCTTTTGAATATGCTATCTAGGTTGCTCATAACTTTCCTTCCAAGGAGTAAGCGTCTTTTAATTTCATGGCTGCAGTCATCATCTGCAGTGATTTTGGAGCCCAGAAAAACAAAGTCTGACACTGTTTCCACTGTTTCCCCATCTATTTCCCATGCAGTGATGGGACCAGATGCCATGATCTTCGTTTTCTGAATGTTGAGCTTTAAGCCAACCTTTTCACTCTCCACTTTCACTTTCATCAAGAGGCTTTTAGCCCCTCTTCACTTTCGGCCATAAGGGTGGTGTCATCTGCATATCTGAGGTTATTGATATTTCTCCCGGCAATCTTGATTCCAACTTGTGTTTCTTCCAGTCCAGCATTTCTCATGATGTACTCTGCATATAAGTTAAATAAACATGGTGACAATATGCAGCCTTGACGTACTCCTTTTCCTATTTGGAACCAGTCTGTTGTTCCATGACCAGTTCTAACTGTTGCTTCCTGACCTGCATACAGATTTCTTAAGAGGCAGATCAA
>CAKXYN010000917.1:0-10934 GCA_935064755.1 Tragelaphus eurycerus | reverse complement strand
TATCTGAATGTTTACCTGTTATTTTTTGTGATAAACCCTCTGTAATCATTACATGCTTAAATCCTTATTGAGTGAGTGAGTGAAGTCTTTCAGTCGTGTCCAATTCTTTGCGACCCCATGGACTGTAGCCTACCAGGCTTCTCCATCCATGGGATTCTCCAGGCAAGAGTACTGGAGTGGGTTGCCATTTCCTTATGATTTGTTAAAATAGAATCATCCCTATTTTACATGTAAGGAAACAGGCCCAGATTGCATCAAAGGAAAGCCAAAAATCAGTATTCAATTGAGATCTCGTTGGCTCAAATCTTGTTCTTTTGGCTTCTGTAAGCCACATTATACACACACACACACACACACACACACACACACACACACACACACACACATATATTTTCACAATAGTAAGGGATGTTTATCAGTTTTCACAATCAATAGCAGACAAAGAATAAAAGATAAATATAATTGCAAGCCATAATGGGAACATGATTAACTTAACAATGTAAAATAATCACATACAATTTTGGAGGGGGAGGATCAAACAGGGTGATGTGGAAGTGGATACATGCAAATGTTTTCATCCACCCAACTAAGTCTTTTGGTTGGTGCATTTAATCCATTTACTGTCAAGAGCCATATTAGGCATAACTGACAAAATGGAGACACGGCCCCAACTCCCCTTTCCTTGTCCCGCAGGCACGGACCCAGGATGAAGGAGTTAGGCCTTGTGATTCTGACTTGTTTTTTCCTCTCCTCGGCTGAGTTGACTGAAAAGAATATTAAGGTGCTTATTGTTCTTGAGAGGAGCATGAGAAGGCACAAAGCCTTCTGCAGCTATGCTCAGAGAATAATTAATAAAGTTAATCATTGACATTCGCTCAAGGAAACTTACAAAAGAGTGTTCCAGGATGAGCATGTAGGCCGCAGCTTGAGGCCATGGGAGGGATTGCTATCTGAAACCTATTTGTGAGGGAGATGTTTATGGCAAAGGAGTTTGCTGAATTTAGGCCTTAGGAATAATTAAAATAGTTAGAAGCTAAAGATTTAAGGAATGTTGTAATGTTAGCATATTTTACTATAGCTTATAGAGATTAGGAATTTTGGAGATATTAGTGGTTTAGAAGCGTTTTTAGAGAAAGTGAGCTCAGGATAGTAGGGGCAAACATGATTTAGAAAAATAAGAAATAAACTGAGGAATGTGGTATGCAGCCCAGACATTAGCATGAGTTACAGTGTATTCACAAGGACACATGAGAAGAAGTAGATAAGAGAGTTGCTGAGGCAGGAACTCCTTTTGAGGGGCAACAGTGATTTATGGAGAAGGCAATGGCAGTCCACTCCAGTACTCTTGCCTGGAAAATCCCATGGATGGAGGAGCCTGGTAGGCTGCAGTCCATGGGGTTGCTAAGAGTTGGGCACGACTGAGTGACTTCACTTTCACTTTTCACTTTCATGCATTGGAGGAGAAAATGGCAACCCACTCCAGTGTTCTTGCCTGGAGAATCCCAGTGATGGGGGAGCCTGGTGGGCTGCCGTCTATGGGGTCGCACAGAGTCGGACATGACTGAAGTGACTTAGCAGCTTAGCAGTGATTTATGGAGACAACAAATCTGGGTCGGGGGAACTGAAAATGTCAAACCTCTGACCTAATGCTTTTGTAAAACTATAAAAGAGAATCTTAAGCTTAAAATAAAGATGCAGTCCAAAAAAAAAAAAATGAGAGGCTGCATCATTACTTGCCGACACCACCCATCCCTTCAGGTTGATTCTCTGGCTGCTGGAGCTGGACTCTGGCAATTTACATTTAAGGTAATAATTGACATATATGATTCTATTACCATTTTAAAAATTGTTTTGGGTTTATTTACTGTAGGTCTCTTTCTCCTCTTGTGTTTCCTGCCTAGAGAAGTTCATTTATCATTTGTTGTGCTGAATTCTCTTAACTTTTGCTCGTCTGGAAGGCTTTTGATTTCTCCATCAAATCTGAAAGAGAGTTTTGCTGGGTAGAGTATTCTTGATTGTAGGATCTTCCTTTCATCACATTTAATATATCATGCCATTACCTTCTGGCTTGTAGAATTTCTGTTGAAAAATCATCTGATAGCAAAATGGGAGTTCCCTTGTATGTTATTTGTCATTTTCCCTTCTTACTTTTAATATTTTATCTTCGTCTTTAATTTTTGTCATTTTGATGACTATGTGTCTTGGTGTGTTCCTCCTTGAGTTTATCCTTCCTGGGACTCTCTGTACTTCCTAGACTTGGATGACTATTTCCTTTCTCAAGCTCGGGAAGTTTTTAGCTATTATCTCTTCAAATACTTTCTCAGGTCCTTTCTTTCTCTCTTCTCCCTCTGGAATCCCTATAATGTGAATGTTGGTGGGTTTAATGTTGTCCCAGAGGTCTCTTAGACTGTCTTAATTTATTTTTATTCTTTTTTTTCTATATGTTTTGCAGCAGTGATTTCCACTATTCTGTTCTCCAGGTCATTTATCCATGCTTCTGCCTCCGTTATTCTGCTATGAATTCTTCTAGTGTCATATTCATCTCTGTTTGTTCTTTAGTTCTATGTCTTTGGTAAACATTTCTTGCATCTTCTCAATCTTTGCTTCCATTCTGTTTCTGAGATCCTGAATCATATTCACTATCATTATTCTGAAATCTTTTTTCTGGAAGGTTGATGATCTCCAATTCATTTAGTTGTTTTTCTGGGATTTTTGTCTTGTCCCTTCAACTGGGACATAAATTTCTTTTTCATCTTCATTCAGTTCAGTTCAGATCAGTCGCTCAGTCGTGTCCGACTCTTGGCGACTGCATGAATTGCAGCACGACAGGCCACCCTGTCCATCACCAACTGCCGGAGTTCACCCAAACTCATGTGCATCGAGTCGGTGGTGCCATCCAGCCATCTCATCCTCTGTCGTCCCCTTCTCCTCCTGCCCCCAATTCCTCCTAGCATCAGGGTCTTTTCCAATGAATCAACTCTTCTTATGAGGTGTCCAAAGTATTGGAGTTTCAGCCTCAGCATTAGTCCTTCCAATGAACAATCAGGACTGATTTCCTTTAGAATGGACTGGTTGGATCTCCTTGCAGTCCAAGAGACTCTTAAGAGTCTTCTCCAACACCACAAGCATCAATTCTTCGGCCCTCAGTTTTCTTCACAGTCCAACTCTCACATGACCACTGGAAAAACCATAGCCTTGACTAGATGGACCTTTGTGGGCACAGTAATGTCTCTGCTTTTGAATATGCTATCTAGGTTGGTCATAACTTTCCTTCCAAGGAGTAAGCCTCTTTTAATTTCATGGCTGCAATCACCATCTGCAGTGATTTTGGAGTCCCCCCAAAATGAAGTCAGCAGGTAGATTCTACCATCTGAGCCAACAGTCTCTATGTACCAGAGTTTATTTATCCATATTTACCTACTGAAGGGCATTTCAGTTGCTTCTAAATTTTAATAACTATGAATAAAGTTGCTAAAAAACATCCATGTACAGGTTTTGGTGTGGACATAGGTTTTCACCTCCTTTGGGTAAATATCAAAAAGCATGATTGCTGGACCCTATAGTAAGTGTATGGTCAATTTTGTAAGAAAGAAACTGCCAAATTGTCCTCTGCATCACTGAATTTTACGATACCACACACAAAGCATTATTGACAATTTCAGGCCACTTAGATGCATCATTGTATTTCCCTGGAATAGTTTAAGAAATGAAAATAAGATTGTGAGCTTATTATTTTAGTGAAAATTCTAGCAGTTTTTTACCCCTTAAATTCTGATGATGAGCATTTGTGATAGTATCTTATTATTGTGATTCTGAACCAGAATGTAGTTTGAGTGTAAAATACCAATGCTATGCTATTGTGTCCGACTCTGTGTGACCCCACAGATGGCAGCCCACCAGGCTCCCCCGTCCCTGGGATTCTCCAGGCAAGACCACTGGAGTGGATTGCCATTTCCTTCTCCAATGCATGAAAGTGAAAAGAGAAAGTGAAGTCACTCAGTCATGTCCGACTCTTAGCGACCCCATGGACTGCAGCCTACCGGGCTCCTCCATCCGGGGGATTTTCCAGGCAAGAGTACTGGAGTGGGGGTGCCAATCAGATCAGATCAGATCAGTCGCTCAGTCGTGTCCGACTCTTTGCGACCCCATGAACTGCAGCATGCCAGGCCTCCCTATCCATCACCAGCTCTCGGAGGTCACTCAGACTCACATTCATCGAGTCAGTGATGCCATCCAGCCATCTCATCCTCTGTCGTTCCCTTCTCCTCCTGCCCTCAATCCCTCCCAGCATCAGAGTCTTCTCCAATGAGTCAACTCTTCGCATGAGGTGGCCAAAGTACTGGAGTTTCAGCTTTAGCATCATTCCTTCCAAAGAAATCCAGGGCTGATCTCCTTCAGAATGGACCGGTTGGATCTCCTTGCAGTCCAAGGGACTCTCAAGAGTCTTCTCCAACACCACACTTCAAAAGCATCAATTCTTTGGCGCTCAGCCTTCTTCACAGTCCAGCTCTCACATCCATACATGATCACAGGAAAGACCATAGCCTTGACTAGGCGAACCTTTGTTGGCAAAGTGATGTCCCTGCTTTTGAATATGCTATCTAGGTTGGTCATAACTTTCCTTCCAAGGAGTAAGCGTCTTTTAATTTCATGGCTGCAGTCACCATCTGCAGTGATTTTGGAGCCCAGAAAAAGAAAGTCTGACACTGTTTCCACTGTTTCTCCATCTATTTCCCATGTAGTGATGGGACCAGATGCCATGATCTTCGTTTTCTGAATGTTGAGCTTCAAGCCAACCTTTTCACTCTCCACTTTGACTTTCATCAAGAGGCTTTTGAGTTCCTCTTCACTTTCTGCCATAAGGGTGGTATCATCTGCATATCTGAGGTTATTGATATTTCTCCCAGCAATCTTGACTCCAACTTGTGTTTCTTCCAGTCCAGCATTTCTCATGATGTACTCCGCATATAAGTTAAATAAGGAGGGTGACAATATGCAGCCTTGACGTACTCCTTTTCCTATTTGGAACCAGTCTGTTGTTCCATGACCAGTTCTAACTGTTGCTTCCTGACCTGCATACAGATTTCTCAAGAGGCAGATCAGGTGGTCTGGTATTCCCATCTCTCTCAGAATTTTCCACAGTTTATTGTGATCTACACAGTCAAAGGCTTTCGCATAGTCAACAAAGCAGAAATAGATGCTTTTCTGGAACTCTCTTGCTTTTTCCATGATCCAGCGGATGTTGGCAATTTGATCTCTGGTTCCTCTGCCTTTTCTAAATCCAGCTTGAACATCAGGAAGTTCACGGTTCACATATTGCTGAAGCCTGGCTTGGAGAATTTTGAGCATTACTTTACTAGCGTGTGAGATGAGTGCAATTGTGCGGTAGTTTGAGCACTCTTTGGCCTTGCCTTTCTTTGGGATTGGGATGAAAACTGACCTTTTCCAATCTTGTGGCCACTGCTGAGTTGTCCAAATTTGCTGGCATATTGAGTGCAGCACTTTCACAGCATCATCTTTCAGGATTTGGAGTAGCTCCACTGGAATTCCATCACCTCCACTAGCTTTGTTCGTAGTGATGCTTTCTAAGGCCCACTTGACTTCACATTCCAGGATGTCTGGCTCTAGGTGAGTGATCACACCATCATGATTATCTGGGTCGTGAAGCTCTTTTTTGTACAGTTCTTCTGTGTATTCTTGCCACCTCTTCTTAATATCTTCTGCTTCTGTTAGGTCCATACCATTTCTGTCCTTTATCGAGCCCATTTTTGCATGAAATATTCCTTTGGTATCTCTGATTTTCTTGAATAGATCCTTAGTCTTTCCCATTCTGTTGTTTTCCTCTATTTCTTTGCATTGATCGCTGAAGAAGGCTTTCTTATCTCTTCTTGCTATTCTTTGGAACTCTGCATTCAGATGTTTATATCTGTCCTTTTCTCCTTTGCTTTTCGCGTCTCTTCTTTTTGCAGCCATCTGCAAGGCCTCCCCAGACAGCCATTTTGCTTTTTTGCATTTCTTTTCCATGGGGATGGTCTTGATCCCTGTCTCCTGTACAATGTCACGAACCTCATTCCATAGTTCATCAGGCACTCTATCTATCAGATCTAGGCCCTTAAATCTATTTCTCACTTCCACTGTATAATCATAAGGGATTTGATTTAGGTCATACCTGAATGGTCTAGTGGCTTTCCCTACTTTCTTCAATTTCAGTCTGAATTTGGCAATAAGGAGTTCATGGTCTGAGCCACAGTCAGCTCCTGGTCTTGCTTTTGCTGATTGTATAGAGCTTTTCCATCTTTGGCTGCAAAGAATATAATCGATCTGATTTCGGTGTTGACCATCTGGTGATGTCCATGTATAGAGTCTTCTCTTGTGTTGTTGGAAGAGGGTATTTGCTATGACCAGTTCATTTTCTTGGCAAAACTCTGTCAGTCTTTGCCCTGCTTCATTCCGTATTCCAAGGCCAAATTTTCCTGTTACTCCAGGTGTTTCTTGACTTCCTACTTTTGCATTCCAGTCCCCTATAATGAAAAGAACATCTTTTTTGGGTGTTAGTTCTAAAAGGTCTTGTAGGTCTTCATAGAACTGTTCAACTTCAGCTTCTTCAGCATTACTGGTTGGGGCATAGACTTGGATTACTGTGACATTGAATGGTTTGCCTTGGAAATGAACAGAGATCATTCTGTCGTTTCTGAGATTGCATCCAAGTACTGCATTTCGGACTCTTTTGTTGACCATGATGGCCACTCCATTTCTTCTGAGGGATTCCTGCCCACAGTAGTAGATATAATGGTCCTCTGAATTAAATTCACCCATTCCAGTCCATTTTAGTTCACTAATTCCTAGAATGTCAACATTCACTCTTGCCATCTCTTGTTTGACCACTTCCAATTTGCCTTGATTCATGGACCTGACATTCCAGGTTCCTATGCAATATTGTTCTTTACAGCATCGGACTTTGCTTCTATCACCAGACACATCTACAGCTGGGTATTCTTTCTGCTTTGGTTCCATCCCTTCATTCTTTCTGGAGTTATTTCTCCACTGATCTCCAGTAGCATATTGGGCCCCTACTGACCTGGGGAGTTTCTCTTTCAGTATTCTATCATTTTGCCTTTTCATACTGTTCATGGGGTTCTCAAGGCAAGAATACTGAAGTGGTTTGCCATTCCCTTCTCCAGCAGACCACACCCTGTCAGATCTCTCCACCATGACCCGCCCATCCTGGGTTGCCCCATGGGCATGGCTTAATTTCATTGAGTTAGACAAGGCTGTGGTCCTGGTGTGATTAGATTGACTAGTTTTCTGTGAGTATTGTTTCAGTGTATTTGTCCTCTGATGCCCTCTTGCAAGACCTACTGTCTTGCGTTTCTCTTACCTTAGGCGTGGGGTATCGCTTCCTGGCTGCTCCAGCAAAGCACAGCCATAGCACCTTACCTTGGATGAGGGGTCTCTCCTCACTGCTCCCCTTCCTGACCTTGGGGGAGGGGTATCTCCTCACCACCGCCCTTCCTGACCTCGGTCGTTGGGTAGCTCCTCTTGGGCGTGCTCTCAGTGCGCCGCGCTGTGTACTCCACCACAAAGTAAATGATAGACTGTTTAAAATTAACATATTCATTAATTCAATAAACAACTGAGTATATCGTATGCCAGGAGCAATAGATACAAAGATGCAGAAAACCAAACATCTAATCATTTATATTACCAAAGCATTTAAAATATGTACCTGCAATATAATATGCATCTTTACATAGTTTTAATCCCTTTATATATCAGTCTCTCATAGTAAATTATGAATATTTTGAAGTTTCACTATGAGAGACTGATATATAAAGGGGATAAAAACTATGTAAATATGCATATTATCTTGCAGGTACATATTTTAAATGCTTTTGTAATATAAGTGATTCTTCTTAGGAAACTAGATTTCCCAGCTTTAAAATGTTCAACATATTACTATATACTGGGCATTATTCTAAGTAATCTATAAATACTGACTCTTTTCATCCTCCTTTAGCTCTTATGAACCTAATGCTATTTATTACCCATTTCAGATATGAAGAAACTGAAGCACAGGAAAATTAAGGACGTGCCTAAACTAAAATTGCTGCCGACTAATATAGCTGAGATTCAAATTCAGGCTTTGAGTTAAAATCCACCTGTTTTCCAGGTGGCATTAGTAGTAGAGAACCTGCCTGCCAATGCAGGAGGTGCAGAGAGGAGGATTCACTGTTTGCATCAGGAAGATCCCCTGGAAGAGGGCATGAAAACCCACTCCAGTATTTTTGCCTGGAGAATCCCATGGACAGAGGATCCTGGTGGGCAGCAGTCCACGGGGTCACAAAGAGTTGGACATGACTAATTGAATTAACATGCATGTACAATATAGCTGAGATTCAGATCCAGATAACGCTCTTCTAGAGCACAAGCTCTTTTTTTTTTTTTAAATTAAATTTTATTTTGCTTAACTTTACAATATTGTATTGCTTTTGCCATACATCAAGATGGATCCACCACAAGTATACATGTGTTCCCCATCCTGAACCCTCCTCCCTCCTTCCTCCCCATACCAAACCCCTGGGTCGTCCCAGTGCACCAGCCCCAGGCATCCGTTATCAGGCCTCGTACCTGGACTGGCGACTCATTTCAGATATGATATTATACATATTTCAATGCTATTCTCCCAAATCATTCCACCCTCTCCCGTTCCCAGAGTCCAAAAGTCTGTTCTATACATCAGTGTCTCTTTTGCTGTCTCATAAACAGGGTTATTGTTACCATCTTTCTAAATTCCATATATATGTGTTAGTATACTGTATTTGTGTTTTTCTTTCTGGCTTACTTCACTCTGTATAATAGGCTCCAGCTCCATCCACCTCATTAGAACTGATTCAAATGCATTCTTTTTAATGGCTGAGTAATACACCATTGTGTATATGTACCACTGCTTTCTTATCCATTCATCTGTGGATGGCCATCTAGGTTGCTTCCAAATCCTGGCTATTGTAAACAGTACTGCTATGAACATTGGGGTACATGTGTCTCTTCAATTCTGGTTTTCTCAGTGTGTATGCCCAGCAGTGGGATTGCTGGATCGTAAGGCAGTTCTATTCCCAGTTTTTTGAGGAATCTCCATACTGTTCTCCAAAGTGGCTGTACTAGTTTGCATTCCCATCAACAGTGTAAGAGGGTTCCTTTTCTCCACACCCTCTCCAGCATTTATTGCTTGTGGACTTTTGGATCTCAGCCATTCTGACTGGTGTGAAATGGTATCTCATAGTGGTTTTGATTTGCATTTCCCCATCAAGCTACCAACGATATTCTTCACAGAGTTAGAACAAATAATTTCTCAATTTGTATGGAAATACAAAAAACCTCGAATAGCCAAAGCTATCTTGAGAAAGAAGAATGGAACTGGAGGAATCAACCTGCCTGACTTCAGGCTCTACTACAAAGCCACAGTCATCAAGACAGTATGGTACTGACACAAAGACAAAAATATAGATCAATGGAACAAAATAGAAAGCCCAGAGGCACATATGGACACCTTATCTTTGACAAAGGAGGCAAGAATATACAATGGATTAAAGACAATCTCTTTAACAAGTGGTGCTGGGAAAACTGGTCAACCACTTGTAAAAGAATGAAACTAGAACACTTTCTAACACCGTACACAAAAATAAACTCAGAATGGATTAAAGAGCTAAATGTAAGACCAGAAACCATAAAACTCCTAGAGGAAAACATAGGCAAAACACTCTCTGACTTACATCACAGCAGGATCCTCTATGACCCACATCCCAGAATATTGGAAATAAAATAAAAAATAAATAAATGGGATCTAATTAAACTTAAAAGCTTCTGCACAACAAAGGAAACTATAAGCAAGGTGAAAAGACAGCCTTCAGAATGGGAGAAAATAATAACAAATGAAACAACAGACAAACAACTAATCTCAAAAATATACAAGCAACTCCTACAGCTCAATTCCAGAAAAATAAATGACCCAATCAAAAAAATGGCCCAAAGACCTAGGTAGACATTTCTCCAAAGAAGACATACAGATGGCTAACAAACACATGAAAAGATGCTCAACATCACTCATTATTAGAGCGCAAGCTGTTAATCACCATGATGTGATAAGACTTTAATATAGTCCAAACCTCTCCCTTCTACATATCCTTTTTCACTCCATCTCTGCAAGAAAAAATGAATAGCTGATTGGTGAGTTTGACAGAAGGACCAGAATTTGTGTGAGCCACTCGTTTCTCTTCCCTGTGGTGGTCTGCCTACCAGGAAGAATACCATTTCATTTTCTGTTTGCTGTGAGGCAGGCTTTGTAGATCAGGTGCCTCTCCTGAGACTGTGGGCTGAAATTACCCTGTACCACTGGCACAACTAATTCAAGGGAAGGAACTGCAGTTGCTGTTGACCTAAGCCATATGTCTAGAACAGCATTATCAGGAATAATATATTTGTTCACCTGCCTGGCTATTGCATCTGTCTTTCAAAGTGTTTCCCAATTAAGACAAGGGAGTAAGGGAGGTTGTGTACTTACCTCCCTGCTGCTGCTAAGTTGCTGCTGCTGCTAAGTCGTGTCTGACTCTGTGCGACCCCATAGACAGCAGCCCACCAGGCTCCTCCATCCATGGGATTTTCCAGGCAAGAGTACTTGAGTGGGGTGCCATTGCCTTCTCTGATTTACCTTCCTAAACACCAACAACTGACAAGTGAAGAGCATTCCAGGAAGAGATATGAAGTAGCTTGGCACATTTGGATATTATACCAGTTGAACTGTCCATTCCTTAGTTGTTCACTACAGACTGATGAACAAACTGGTATAAAGCTTGTATTTTTAACCTCACTGTTGTATTTTATAAATATAATCTTATAGGGGAGTCACTGGTGGGAGCCGCTTTTATTTTTTTATTTTT
>CAKXYN010000916.1:0-10954 GCA_935064755.1 Tragelaphus eurycerus | reverse complement strand
TATTGTATTACTTTACTATACATCGAGATGGATCCGCCACCAGAATACACATGCTCCCCATCCTGAACCCTCCTCCCTCCCCCCTCCCACACCATCCCTCCAGGTCATCCCAGTGCTCCAGTCCCAGGCATCTGTTATAGGGCATCGTACCTGGACTGACTCGTTTCAGATATGATATTATACATATTTCAATGCTATTCTCCCCAATCGTCCCACCCTCTCCCAGTCCCAGAGTCCAAAAGTCTGTTCTATACATCAGTGTCTCTTTTGCTGTCTCATAAGCAGGGTGATTGTTACCATCTTTCTAAATTCCATATATATGCGTTAGTATACTGTATTTGTGTTTTTCTTTCTGGCTTACTTCACTCTGTATAATAGGCTCCAGTTCCATCCACCTCATTAGAACTGATTCAAATGTATTCTTTTTAATAGCTGAGTAATACTCCATCGTGTATATGTACCACAGCTTGCTTATCCATTCATCTGTGGATGGACATCTAGGTTGCTTCCACGTCCTGGCTATTGTAAACAGTCTGCTATGAACATTGGGGTACACGTGCCTCTTTCAATTCTGGTTTTCTCAGTGTGTATGCCCAGCAGTGGGATTGCTGGGCTAACAAACACATGAAAAGATGCTCAACATCGCTCATTATCAGAGAAATGCAAATCAAAACCCTTTTTTTCTTGATGAGTCTGGCTAATGGTTTGTCTATCTTATTTATTTTCTCAAAGAACCAGCTTTTAGTTTTGTTGATTTTTGCTATAGTCACCTTTATTTCTTTTTCATTGATTTTTGCCTTAATTTTTATGATTTCTTTACTTCTACTAAGCCTGGGGTTCATCATTTCTTCTTTTTCTAGTTGCATTAGGTGTAAAGTTAGGTTATTTATTTGGTTTTTCTCTTGTAAGCTTGTAATGCTACGAACCTTCCCCTTAGCAGTGCTTTTACTGAATCCCATAGGTTTTGGGCTGTCATGTTTTCATTTTCATTTGTTTCTGTGCATATTTGATTTCCTTTTTGATTTCTTCCATGATTTGTTGGTTATTCAGAACTGGGTTGTTTAGCCTCCATATGTTTGTATTTTCAATAGTTTTTCCCCTATTCAGTTCAGTTCAGTCGCTCAGTCTAGTTCGACTCTGTGACCCCCATGAATTGCAGCACACCAGGCCTCCCTGTCCATCACCAACTCCTAGAGTTCACTCAAACTCATGTCCATCGAGTCGGTGCTGCCATCCAGCCATCTCATCCTCTGTCGTCCCCTTCTCTTCCTGCCCTCAATCCTTCCCAGCGTCAGAGTCTTTTCCAATGAGTCAACTCTTTGCATGAGGTGGCCAAAGTTCTGGAGTTTCAGCTTTTGCATCAGTCCTTCCAAAGAACACCCAGGACTGATCTCCTTTAGAATGGACTGATTGGAGCTCCTTGAAGTCCAAAAGCATCAATTATTCGGTGCTCAGCCTTCTTCACAGTCCCACTTTCACATCCATACATGACCAGTGGAAAAACCATAGCCTTGACTAGACGGGTCTTTGTTGCCAAAGTAATGTCTCTGCTTTTCAATATGCTATCTTGGTTGGTCATAACTTTCCTTCCAAGGAGTAATCATCTTTTAATTTCCTGGCTACAATCACCATCTTCAGTGATTTTGGAGCCAAAATAAATAAATAAATTAAGTCCAACACTGTTTCCACTGTTTCCCCATCTATTTGCCATGAAATGATGGGACTGGATGCCATGATCTTAGTTTTCTGAATGTTGAGCTTTAAGCGAAACTTTTCACTTTCCTCTTTCACCTTCATCAAGAGGCTTTTTGTTCCTCTTCAATTTCGGCCGTAAGGGTGATGTCATCTGCATATCTGAGGTTATTGATTTTTCTCCCCAAAACCTAGATTCCAGCTTGTACTTCTTCCAGCCAAGCATTTCTCATGATGTACTCTGCATATAAGTTAAATAAGCAGGGTGACAATATACAGCCTTGGCATACTCCTTTTCTATTTGGAACCAGTCTGTTGTTCCCTGTCCAGTTCTAACTGTTGCTTCCTGACCTGCATATAGGTTTCTCAAGAGGCAGGTCATGTGCTCTGGTATTCCCATCTCTTCCAAAATTTTCCAGTTTATTGTGATCCACACAGTCAAAGGCTTTGGCCTCATCAATAAAGCAGAAATAGATGTTTTTCTGGAACTCTCTTGCTTTTTCCATGATCCAGCGGATATTGGCAATTTGATCTCTGGTTCCTCTACCTTTTCTAAATTCAGCTTGAACATCTGGAAGTTCATGGTTCACGTATTGCTGAACCTGGCTTGGAGAAATTTGAGCACTACTTTACTAACATATGAGATGAGTGCAATTGTGCAGTAGTTTGAGCATTCTTTGGCATTGCTTTTCTTTGAGTTGATATCTAATCTTACCGCATTATGATCAGAAAAGAGGCTTGAAATGATTTCAATATTTTTGAATTTACTAAGGTTAGACCTATGCCCAGAATGTGATAAATCCTGGAGAATGTTCCATGTGCACTTGCGAAAAAGGTGAAATTCATTGTTTTGGGGTGAAATGTCCTATAGATATCAATTAGGTCTAACTGGTCCATTGTGTCATTTAAAATTTTTGTTTCCTTGATAATTTTCTGCTTAGTTTATCTATGCATAGGTGTGAGTGGGGTATTAAAGTCTCCTACTCTTATTCTGTTACTGTTAATTTCCCCTTTCATGCTTATTAGCATTTGCTTTACGTATTGAGATGCTCTTAGGTTGGGTGCATGGAAATAGATGGAGAAACAGTGGAAACAGTGTCAGAATTTATTTTCCTGGGCTCCAAAATCACTGCAGATGGTGACTGCAGCCATGAAATTAAAAGACGCTTACTCCTTGGAAGGAAAGTTATGACCAACCTAGATAGCATATTCAAAAGCAGAGACATTACTTTACCAACAAAGGTTCGCCTAGTCAAGGCTATGGTCTTTCCTGTGGTCATGTATGGATGTGAGAGCTGGACTGTGAAGAAGGCTGAGCGCCGAAGAATTGATGCTTTTGAACTGTGGTGTTGGAGAAGACTCTTGAGAGTCCCTTGGACTGCAAGAAGATCCAACCAGTCCATTCTGAAGGAGATCAATCCTGGAATTTCTTTGGAAGGAATGATGCTAAAGCTGAAACTCCAGTATTTTGGCCACCTCATGTGAAGAGTTGACTCATTGGAGAAGACTCTGATGCTGGGAGGGATTGAGGGCAGGAAGAGAAGGGGACGACAGAGGATGAGATGGCTGGATGGCATCACTGACTTGATGGATGTGAGTCTGCGTGACCTCCAGGAGTTGGTGATGGACAGGGAGGCCTGGTGTGCTGCGATTCATGGGGTTGCAAAGAGTTGGACACGACTGAGCAACTGATCTGATCTGATATGACTATTGCTACTCTGCTTTCTTTTGTGTGAAATATCTATTTCCAGCCCTTCACTTTCAATCTGTATGTGTCCCTTGGTTTGAGGTGGGTCTCTTGTAGACAGCATATATAGGGGTCTTGTTTTTGTATCCAGTCTTTCTTTGCCTTTTGGTTTCAGCATTCAACCCATTTTATTTTTATTTTTTTTCTACTAAGTTCTTTATGGATATTGACATACTTATCCTTTATGATGGGCATAAATGGTAATTATATTAGCTCCATTACACAGACTCAGAAACATTTAAATTAATTATTGATAAGTATGATTCTCTTACCATTTACTTTGTTGTTTGGAGTTCGAGTTTATGCACCTTTTCTGTGTTTCCTGTTTAAAGAAGATCATTTAGCACTTATTGAAGAGCTGTTTTGGTGGCACTGAATTCTCTCAGCTTTTGCTTCTCTGTAAAGCTTTTAATTTCTCCTTCATATTTGAATGAGATTCTTGTTGGGTATAGTAATCTGGGTTGTAGGTTTTTCTCTTTCATCACTTTAAGCATGTCCTGCCATTCCCTCCTGACCTGAAGGGTTTCTATTGAAAGATCAGCTGTTATCCTTATGGGGATCCCCTTGTGTGTTATTTGTTGCTTTTACCTTGCTACTTTTAATATTTGCTCTTCATTAGTTTGATTAGTATGCGTCTTGGGGTGTTTTGCCTTTGGGTTTATTCTGTTTGGGATTCTCTGGGTTTCTTGAACTTGGATGGCTATTTCCTTCCCCATTTTAGAAAAGTTTTCAACTATTCTCTCCACAAGTATTTTCTCATGCCTTTTCTTTTTATCTTCTTCTTCTGGGACTCCTATTATTTGAATGTATGGGGGGAGGTCTCTGAGGTTGTCCTCATTTATTTTAATTCTTTTTTTTCTTTTTTCTTCTTTGCTTCCTTTGTTTCCACTATTCTATCTTCCACCTCACTTATGCTATCTTCTGCCTCAGTTATTCTACTGTTGGTTCTCTCCAGAGAGCTTTTGATCTCAGTTATTTCATTGTTCATAATTTATTGACTCTTCTTTATTTCTTCTAGATCCTTGTTAGACATTTCTTGCATCTTCTCAATCCTTGTCGTTAATTTATTTATCTGTAACTCCGTTTTGTTTTCAAGCTTTTGGATCATCTTTACTATCATTATTCTGAATTCTTTTTCAGGTAGACTCCCTATCTCCTCCTCTTTTGTTTAATCTGGTGGGCATTTATCATGTTCCTTTACCTGCTGAATATTTCTCTGCCTTTTCATTTTGTTTAGATTGCTCTGTTTGGGGTGTCTCTTCTGTATGCTGGAAATTTGTGGTTCCTCTTTATTGTGGAGCCTGCCCTGTGGACTAGTGGCTTGTCAAGGTTTCCTGGTTAGGGGAGCTTTCATCTGTGTTCTGGTGGGTGGAGCTGGTTCTCTTCTCTCTGGAATGCAATGAAGTGTCCAGTAGAGAGTTGGGGTGTCTGTGGGCTTGGTATGGCTTTGAAAGGCCTGTCTTTTAATTCTCAGGACTGTGTTCCTGCTTTGCTGGAGAATTAGCATGGTGACCAGGAGGAGAACAGGGAGAGTCAAAAGGGGAAGGAGCAGTCTAGCCAGTAATCAATTCCATATGTGCTCTCCACAGTCTGGAAAACCCAGAAAGGTTCAGAGTTACATAGAGAAGAGAAGTTAAAAAAAAAAAAATTTGTTGGACATGTTGTTCCATGTCCAGTTCTAACTGTTGCTTCCTGACCTGCATACAGATTTCTTTAGAGGCAGATCAGGTGGTCTGGTACTCCCATCTCTTTCAGAATTTTCCATAGTTTATTGTGATCCACACAGTCAAAGGCTTTGGCATAGTCAATAAAGCAGAAATAGATGTTTTTCTGGAACTCTCTTGCTTTTTCCATGATCCAGCGGATGTTGGCAATTTGATCTCTGGTTCCTCTGCCTTTTCTAAAACCAGCTTGAACATCAGGAAGTTCACGGTTCACATATTGCTGAAGCCTGGCTTGGAGAATTTTGAGCATTACTTTACTAGCGTGTGAGATGAGTGCAATTGTTTGGTAGTTTGAGCATTCTTTGGCATTGCCTTTCTTTGGGATTGGCAAAATCCCAAAATTGCTCTCTCCCCTTTGGACTCTCCCTTTTATCTCCAGGTCACCTCTATCTCTTCCTTCCCCCTTCTCTTTTCTACTTAACTCTGTGAATCTCTCTGGATGTCCTGGGCTCTGGAGAATACTTAGGGAACTGATTACTTGCTAGATTTGTCTCTCCTCTTTTGACTCCTCCGTCTTCTCCTCCTGGTCACCTCTATCTTCCTCATCCCTCTTCACTTCTCTATGTAACTTTTCACTCTCCACTTTCACTTTCATCAAGAGGCTTTTTAGCCCCTCTTCACTTTCTGCCATAAGAGTGGTGTCATCTGCATATCTGAGGTTATTGATATTTCTCCCAGCAATCTTGATTCCAACTTGTGTTTCTTCCAGTCCAGCATTTCTCATGATGTACTCTGCATATAAGTTAAATAAACATGGTGACAATATGCAGCCTTGACGTACTCCTTTTCCTATTTGGAACCAGTCTGTTGTTTTTTAAAAAAATTAAAAAGTGATGATAGCAAAACTATATCTAGGAATTTATCTGGAGCTGTTGTAGGCAGTGTGGAGTCAGTTCAGTTTGTTCCAACTTGTACTTGTTCTCAAGGTCTACATGCCCCCTCCAATGCTTAGTCAATTTTAACTACAAGGTTTTAATCTGTTGCACCTGTTACTTCCAGTGGTTCCCTTTTTGTTCATTTTGGCTCCTCTGTTTGCTGGTCTCTTTGGTGTCTGATTTCTGCCCTGACACAAGGGGATGAAGGCGGTCACTTATTTAGGCTCACTTGTTCAGTTGGATTGTGGGGAGGGAGGAACACTGCAAACAAATGTCGCTGGTATGTGTGGGGAGTGCTCACAGTGTATGGACCACACTGTGTTTGTCCCAGGTCACAGCAGCATGTGCTTTCCCGGTCTACACTGCTCAGGCTTCAGCGTGCTCTGCAGGGCACTGTCCAAAGTGGGCCCTGCATTTCGTGCACTTCCCAGGTCTAAACCACTCAGGTTCAGGTTCTCGGGTAGCCCACAAGGGCACAGACTCGATTGGGCATGGGTTTTGTGCCTTTCCCAGGTCCGAGCAGCCCAGGCAACCAGGTGCTTGGCAACTGCACTGTCCCAGATGTGCTGCTGATGCTGCTAAGTCGCTTCAGTCGTGTCCAACTCTGTGAGACCCCATAGACGGCAGCCCACCAGGCCCCGTGGCCCCTGGGATTCTCCAGGCAAGAACACTGGAGTGGGTTGCCATTGCCTTCTCCATTGTGTGAAAGTGAAAAGTGAAAGTGAAGTTGCTCAGTAGTGTCCAACTCCTAGTGACCCCATGGACTGCAGCCTACCAGGTTCCTTCATCCATGGGATTTTCCAGGCAAGAGTACTGGAGTGGGGTGCCATTGCCTTCTCCCAATGCATCTTAATCACCTCCCAGTCCTGGTTTGGTTTCCTAGAGCATGAGAGCACTGTCTCATGTGTGCTGTGTGTCTCCTCTGGGGAGCTGATGTCAGGCTGTGACCTTCCTGGCAGATGTCAACCATCCAGGATCCCAGGAAGACGTGGTTAGAAACTGGGAGCCGGCTCACAGTTTGGTGGAGGATGCTGGTCTCTGGGGCCGAGATTGGAGCAGCCCCTTGCCTTCCAGCTCTGGCTGTCACATGCCTACCTCTCTGCCTCCAGCAGGGTGGCCTGTACACAGCAGGGGTGGTAGATCTGGGCTTCTGGGCTACTTCTCCACTGGCAGTTGTGGTTAGGCGCCTACCCTGTGGGGTTTTTTTCCCCCTCCCATTTATGTTGCCCTCTGAGATTTTAAGTCTCCCCACAGACCTGCCTTTGAGGGGGTTTCCTACTGTTTGGATACTTCCTCTCCTTCTCGACTCCCTCCCCATGATGGGTCTCTGTCCCTAACTCTTTCGTCTCTCTTTTTGTCTTTTATATTTTGTCATACATCCTTTCAAAGAGAATAGGCTGCATTTCTGGGTGCCGGGTGTCCTCAGCCAGCATTCAGAAGTTGTTTTGTGGAAGTTGCTCAGCATTACAATGATCTTTAGATGAATTTGTGGGGGAGAAAGTGGTCTCCCCATCCTATTCCTCTGCCATCTTAGGACCATCCCCCAGAAGTTTTAATTTTTGAAGAAATCAAATTTCTCCACTTTTTGTTCACTTGTCTTTTGGGAGTCTTATCTTAAAACAATGGCCTGCAACAAGGTCACAAAAATTTGCATGCATGTTTCTTCCAAGACTTCAGAACTTTTAATAATTGCATATAGGTATTGTCTATAGTAATTATATATAGGTATTGCTTATGACCAACTTGGATAGCATATTCAAAAGAAGAGACATTACTCTGCCAACAAAAGTTCATCTAGTCAAAGCTGTGGTTTTTCCAGTGGTTGTGTATGGATGTGATAGTTGGACTGTGAAGAAAGTTGAGCGCTGAATTAATGCTTTTGAACTCTGGTGTTGGAGAAGAGTCTTGAGAGTCCCTTGGACTGCAAGGAGATCCAATCAGTCCATTCTGAAGGAGATCAGTCCTGAGTGGTCTTTGGAAGGAACGATGCTAAAGCTGAAACTCCAGTACTTTGGCCACTTCATGCTAAGAGTTGACTCATTGGAAAAGACTCTCATGCAGGGAGGGATCGCGGGTAGGGGATGACGACAGAGGATGAGATGGCTGGATGGCATCACTGACTTGATGTATGTGAGTTTGAGTGAACTCCGAGAGTTGGTGATGGACAGGGAGGCCTGGAGTGCTGCAATTCATGGGGTTGCAAAGAGTCAGACACGACTGAGCGACTGAACTGAACTGATTGCTTATAATATTATAGTTTTACATATAGTAACTGTTTCCCAGGTGGCGTTAGTGGTAAACAATCTACCGGCAATACAGGAGACCCAGGTTCAATCCCTGGGTCAGAAAGAACCCCCAGAGGAGGAAATGGCAACCAACTCCAGAATTCTTGCCTGGGGAATACCATGGGCAGTGGAGCCTGACGAACTACAAACGATGGGATGAGGTTCGTGACATTGTACAGGAGACAGGGATCAAGACCATCCCCACGGAAAAGAAATGCAAAAAAAGCAAAATGGCTGTCTGGGGAAGCCTTACAAATAGCTGTGAAAAGAAGAGAAGCGAAAAGCAAAGGAGAAAAGGAAAGATATAAACATCTAAATGCAGAGTTCCAAAGAATAGCAAGAAGAGATAAGAAAACCTTCTTCAGTGATCAATGCAAAGAAATAGAGGAAAACAACAGAATGGGAAAGACTAGGGATCTCTTCAAGAAAATCAGAGATACCAAAGGAACATTTCATGCAAAGACGGGCACGATAAAGGACAGAGATGGTGTGGACCTAACAGAAGCAGAAGATATTAAGAAGAGGTGGAAAGAATACACAGAAGAACTGTATAAAAAAAGAGCTTCAATTCTGAAGGCTGTCTCTTCAGCTTGCCTATTGTTGGTGGATGGAACTGGAGCCTATTATACAGAGTGAAGTAAGCCAGAAAGAAAAACACAAATACAGTATACTAACGCATATATATGGAATTTAGAAAGATGGTAACAATCACCCTGCTTATGAGACAGCAAAAGAGACACTGATGTATAGAACAGACTTTTGGACTTTGGGACTGGGAGAGGGTGGGACGATTGGGGAGAATAGCATTGAAATATGTATAATATCATATCTGAAACGAGTCAGTCCAGGTACGATGCCCTATAACAGATGCCTGGGACTGGAGCACTGGGATGACCTGGAGGGAGGGTGTGGGAAGGGGGGAGGGAGGAGGGTTCAGGATGGGGAACACGTGTATTCTGGTGGCGGATCCATCTTGATGTATAGTAAAAGTAATACAATATTGTAAAGATAAGAAAAATTAAAAAAATAATAATAAAAAAATTAAAAAAAAAAGCTTCAAGACCTAGATAATCATGATGATGTGATCACTGACCTACAGCCAGACATCTTGCAATGTGAAGTCAAATGGGCCTTAGAAAGCATCACTACGAACAAAGCTAGTGGAGGTGATGGAATTCCAGTGGAGCTATTCCAAATCCTGAATGATGATGCTGTGAAAGTGCTACACTCAATATGCCAGCAAATTTGGAAAACTCAGCAGTGGCCACAAGATTGGAAAAGGTCAGTTTTCATCCCAATCCCAAAGAAAGGCAATGCCAAGGAGTGCTCAAACTACCGAACAATTGCACTCATCTCACACGCTAGTAAAGTAATGCTCAAAATTCAAGCCAGGCTTCAGCAATATGTGAACCGTGAACTTCCTGATGTTCAAGCTGGTTTTAGAAAAGGCAGAGGAACCAGAGATCAAATTGCCAACATCCGCTGGATCATGGAAAAAGCAAGAGAGTTCCAGAAAAACATCTATTTCTGCTTTATTGACTATGCCAAAGCCTTTGACTGTGTGGATCACAATAAACTATGGAAAATTCTTAAAGAGATGGGAATACCAGACCACCTGATCTGCCTCTTAAGAAATCTGTATGCAGGTCAGGAAG
Organism: Tragelaphus eurycerus; assembly: GCA_935064755.1. Lineage (NCBI taxonomy): Eukaryota > Metazoa > Chordata > Mammalia > Artiodactyla > Bovidae > Tragelaphus > Tragelaphus eurycerus. Next base: position 976 of record CAKXYN010000916.1, on the reverse strand, counting down.
CAACAGTTACAACTGGACATGGAACAACAGACTGGTTCCAAATAGGAAAAGGAGTAAGTCAAGGCTGCATATTGTCACCATGTTTATTTAACTTATATGCAGAGTACATCATGAGAAATGCTGGACTGGAAGAAACACAAGTTGGAATCAAGATTGCTGGGAGAAATATCAATAACCTCAGATATGCGGATGACACCACTCTTAAGGCAGAAAGTGAAGAGGGGCTAAAAAGCCTCTTGATGAAAGTGAAAGTGGAGAGTGAAAAGGTTGGCTTAAAGCTCAACATTCAGAAAACGAAGATCATGGCATCTGGTCCCATCACTACATGGGAAATAGATGGAGAAACAGTGGAAACAGTGTCAGACTTTGTTTTTCTGGGCTCCAAAATCACTGCAGATGGTGACTGCAGCCATGAAATTAAAAGATGCTTACTCCTTGGAAGGAAAGTTATGACCAACCTAGATAGCATATTCAAAAGCAGAGACATTACTTTACCAACAAAGGTTCGCCTAGTCAAGGCTATGGTCTTTCCTGTGGTCATGTATGGATGTGAGAGCTGGACTGTGAAGAAGGCTGAGCGCCAAAGAATTGATGCTTTTGAACTGTGGTGTTGGAGAAGACTCTTGAGAGTCCCTTGGACTGCAAGAAGAGCCAACCAGTCCATTCTGAAGGAGATCAATCCTGGAATTTCTTTAGAAGGAATGATGCTAAAGCTGAAACTCCAGTATTTTGGCCACCTCATGTGAAGAGTTGATTCATTGGAGAAGACTCTGATGCTGGGAGGGATTGAGGGCAGGAGGAGAAGGGGACGACAGAGGATGAGATGGCTGGATGGCATCACTGACTTGATGGATGTGAGTCTGAGTGACCTCCGGGAGCTGGTGATGGACAGGGAGGCCTGGCGTGCTGCGGTTCATGGGGTCGCAAAGAGTCGGACACGACTGAGCGACTGATCTGATGTGATCTGAGCAACTAA
>CAKXYN010000915.1:0-11044 GCA_935064755.1 Tragelaphus eurycerus | reverse complement strand
AGAGAAATGGGAATACCAGACCACCTGATCTGCCTCTTAAGAAATCTGTATGCAGGTCAGGAAGCAACAGTTAGAACTGCTCATGGAACAACAGACTGGTTCCAAATAGGAAAAGGAGTACGTCAAGGCTGCATATTGTCACCATGTTTATTTAACTTATATGCAGAGTACATCATGAGAAATGCTGGACTGGAAGAAACACAAGTTGGAATCAAGATTGCTGGGTGAAATATCAATAACCTCAGATATGCAGATGACACCACTCTTATGGCAGAAAGTGAAGAGGGGCTAAAAAGCCTCTTGATGAAAGTGAAAGTGGAGAGTGAAAAGGTTGGCTTAAAGCTCAACATTCAGAAACGAAGATCATAGCATCTGGTCCCATCACTACATGGGAAATAGATGGGGAAACAGTGGAAACAGTGTCAGACTTTGTTTTTCTGGGCTCCAAAATCACTGCAGATGGTGACTGCAGCCATGAAATTAAAAGACGCTTACTTCTTGGAAGGAAAGTTATGACCAACCTAGATAGCATATTCAAAAGCAGAGACATTACTTTACCAACAAAGGTTCGCCTAGTCAAGGCTATGGTCTTTCCTGTGGTCATGTATGGATGTGAGAGCTGGACTGTGAAGAAGGCTGAGCGCTGAAGAATTGATGCTTTTGAACTGTGGTGTTGGAGAAGACTCTTGAGAGTCCCTTGGACTGCAAGAAGATCCAACCAGTCCATTCTGAAGGAGATCAATCCTGGAATTTCTTTAGAAGGAATGATGCTAAAGCTGAAACTCCAGTATTTTGGCCACTTCATGCGAAGAGTTGACTCATTGGAGAAGACTCTGATGCTGGGAGGGATTGAGGGCAGGAGGAGAAGGGGACGACAGAGGATGAGATGGCTGGATGGCATCACTGACTCGATGGGTATGAGTCTGGGTGACCTCTGGGAGCTGGTGATGGACAGGGGAGGCCTGGCGTGCTGCAGTTCATGGGGTCGCAAAGAGTCGGACACGACTGAGCGACTGATCTGATCTGATCTGATCTGATCATGATTTGGGCTCTGCAGGGTTAGCACTGCACAGCCAAGAAGCTCCAAGGATCTGCCACAAATTTTTTTTTTTCTGAAAAATTCAAGACCTAGAGTCTGTCATATAGAGTGAAGGAAGTCAGAAAGAGAAAAATATCGTATATCAACGTATATATGAGGGATCTAGAACACTGGTACAGATGAACCTATTCGCAGGGCAGGAACAGAGATGCAGAAGTAGGGAAGGGCTGCGTGGGCCTGGGAGAGTAGCACTTGCGTACATCCACTGCCATGTGTAACAGCCAGTGGGAAGCTGTGGTGCAGCACAGGGGGCTCAGCTCGGTGCTCCGTGATGACCTGCTGGCGGGGCTGGGAGGCCTCAAGAGGGAGGGGATATGTGTATTCATGTAGCTGATTCATTTCATTGTACAGCAGAAACTAACACAACATTGAAAAGCAACCACATCCAAAAAAAAAAAAAAAAAAAAATCCTTACTGGTTCACAGTTACCATTCCAAGCCTCCCTCCTCAGTCTCATGTCACATCAACTATCCCCAAATTCCCCCCTATTTAACAACTGAACTACAAGCTGTCGCAGCAAGTGTACAGTGAGCACCTTCCCTGAGTAGCTGAGTAAATATTTTTCAGTGCGGCTCTGTGTAAGGTAAAGATGGCTGCAGAAGTTCCGTTTCTGTTTTTAATCCAATCCAGGCAGAATCACTTGTTTCCAAGATAGTCGTAGGATCCTCGGTAGTTAAAAAAGAAAAAAAAATTGAAATAAAGTAATGGGAAGTGAGATGCATGTGCATTTCTGGAGAAGGGTGACTGCTTCCTCAGAAATATTTAATCAAAAGATACAGGTGTGAAATGAAAGTTTAAGTAGATAAATAGCAGTATAAAAAGATCAACAGTACTCTTCCCAGGAATAAGCAATGGAAGCAAAAATTCTGGAAATCCATTTATGTGATTTCCTGTGTGTTTGTGTGTAGAAGAAAAAAATGGCAGAGAGATAATAACTTCTCGATCTTGGTTGTAGTCCTATAATAATTCATTTCTCTGGTTCACTCATTTTAAAGTTCTTTGAATTAAAAAATCTAGGCAGTCAAGTATTTTTAAGGACATTTATAGATAAAAGTACTAGGGCTGTTTCATGAAAGACATATATTTTGAAGTCTGATGTGGAGTTTGAAAAACAACCTACCTTATCATTAACTAATTCTTCTGTGTTTCCTGATTGCTAACCTCTAATCAGAGGATGACAGGACATGAGTAATGGATGAGCATGGGTTTATACTGGATTTGTAGGAATTAGATTTTTACTAATAGAATTTTAAAGGACTACTTCTTGTTCAGAGAACAACATTTAGGATAACCTGAGGAAATTAACAAGAATCAATCTTTTACTTATATTTATTTCATATGCTTAAGTCCTTTAAGTATTTTAGTCAATACTACTGGGAAAAATTCATATAAAATGCAATATTAAAAAAAGAACTTAGGACAAGAATGATCACATGGAAAATATCATGCAAGTTTCAGGGCAAGGAATCTATATTCACTTGCTAGATAAATCTCATAAAAGTTTCTTGTGTTTAAATTAAAAACAAGACGTACTGTGTTGAATAAAACATGCAATTTTAACTGCCAACATGGCACGTGCAAATGAGGCAGAGTTGACCTCTTAGGAATAATTCTACCCTGTACGAAGAAAACCAAGAAGTCTCACATAACATATTTCTTTCTTGGTCTGAACTCTTGGCTTTCTGTTTTATTTGAGGCTGCATAAACTGAGTGACGGAGAAGGAAATGGCACCCTACTCCAGTGTTCTTGCCTGGAAAATCCCATGGACGGAGGAGCCTGGTAGGCTGCAGTCCATGGGGTCACTAAGAGTTGGACACGACTGAGCAACTTCACTTTCACTTTTTACTTTCATGCATTGGAGAAGGAAATGGCAACCCGCTCTAGTACTCAAGAGCCTGGAGGATCCCAGGGACCGGGGAGCCTGGTGGGCTGCCGTCTATGGGGTTGCACAGAGTCAGACACGACTGAAGCGACTTAGCAGCAGCAGCAAACTGAGTGACAATTACTTTCTTTTCCTCTACAGTCACTAGGACAACCCTCCACTAGGCGCAGCAGCCTCACCCTATACGTGCGTCTGAAGATTCTTCCCTGTCTATCCTGTTATCTGGGGAAGGAGTCAGAGCTGGGAAAAGCAATATAATAAATAATTCTGTAATAATTTAACCTATAAGAGATGGAACCTGCTTTATCACACACACACATTAAAATGTGTCTTTTGGGAGCTAAGATGGCGGACGAGTAGGACGGGGAGAATACTTTCTCCTCTACAAATCCATTAAAAGAACGTTTGAATGCTGAATAAATTCTACAAAACAGCTTCTGAATGCCAGCAGAGGACATCAGGCACTTAGAAAGACAATTCATTGTCTTCAGGAGAAGATTACAAGTCCCTGCGGTAGCTCCTTTTGCGGAGAAGCGGAACGGACACCAGCATTTGCTATTAGCAAACAGGGGCTGGGCTAGGAGGAGCGGCGCGGCCTGCATCGCATTGAGAAAGGATTCAGCCTGGCTATCTCGAGCGCTATCTGAGCGAAATAACCAGACTGTCAGTTATCTACTGCATCAAAAGCCAGCCCTAACTTGAGACACCACCAGGACTACGTACGGAACAAAGGACTGCATGGAGATGGCCGGCTGCAGGCCATCCCACTCCAGCGACAGGCTGCCAGGGCCAGAGGCGGGCAATCACAGCCCTAGAGAGACACTGCCTACAGAACTGTAAGTAGGTTTCTGTGCTGACTCACGCTTCTTGGGGCTCTGGATGGTCAACATCTGCCTGAGAAAGTGCGCCGGTTGTATACCCAGAAAACTGAGCGGCAGGGAGGCGATAAGTCACAGCAGCTGCGCTCACTAAACACTTCATCACCTGCGCTACTCGGATCTGGGAAGGGCACAAAACGCAGACTCAACCGAGTCTGTGCTTCTGAGGATTATCTGAGTGCCTGAACGTGGCCAGCTTAGATTTGGGTGTTCATCTCCACCCCTCTGTAACAAGGCAGAGATCAGATATTGAAAAGACCTGTAAACTGCCTCAATAAAGAGAATTCAACAAACTACCAGAATATAGTAAGGACACTCTAAACTTGGCAATTTTAACAAAATGAAGAGACAAAAGAATACCCAGCAGCTAAAGGAACAGGATAGATGCCCACCAAACCAAACCAAAGAGGAAGAGATAGGGAATCTACCTGATAAAGAATTCCGAATAATGATAGTGAAATTAATCCAAAATTTCAAAATCAAAATGGAATCACAGTTAAAGAGTCTGGAGACAAGGATTGAGAAGATGCAAGAAAGGTTTAACAAGGACCTAGAAGAAATAAAAAAGAGTCAACACATAATGAATAATGCAATAAATGAGATCCAAAACACCCTGGAAGCAACAAATAGTAGACTAACAGAGGCAGAAGATAGGATTAGTGAATTAGAAGATAGAATCCTAGAAATAAATGAATCAGAGGAGAAAAAAGAAAAACGCATCAAAAGAAATGAGGCCATAAATTCTAGGGGGAGGAGCTAAGATGGCGGACGAGTAAGACGGGGAGAATACTTTCTCCTCCACAAATCCATTAAAAGAACATTTGAATGCTGAATAAACTCGATAAAACAACTTCTGAATGCCGACAGAGGACATCAGGCACTTAGAAAGACAGCTCATTGTCTTCAAAACGAGAAAACGAGCCCTGCGGTAACTCCTTTTGCGGAGAACTGGCGCGGACACCAGCATTTGCTATTGGCAAGTGGGGGCTGGGCTAGGAGGAGCGGCGAGGCCTGCATTGCTTTGAGAAAGGATTTGGCCTGGCTATCTCGGGCGCTATCTGAGCGAAATAACCAGACTGTCGGTTATCTACTACATCAAAGGCCAGCCCTAACTTGGGACACCACCAGGACTACTTACGGAACAGGGGGCTGCACAGAGTTGGCCGGCTGCAGGCCATCCCACTCCGGTGACAGGCAACCAGGGCCAGAGGCGGGCAATTACAGCCCTAGAGAGACACTGTCTAACGGAACTGTGAGTAGGTTTCAGTGCTGACTCACGCTTCTTGGGGCTCTGGATGGTCAACATCTGCCTGAGAAAGTGCGCTGTTTGTATACCCAGAAAACTGAGTGGCGGAGAGGCGATAAGTCGCAGCACCTGCGCTCGCTGAACATTTCATCACCTGCACTACTCGGATCTGGGAAGGGCATAAAACGCAGACTGAACCAAGTCTGTGCTTCTGAGGATTATCTGAGTGCCTGAACCTGGCCGGTTTAGATTTGGGTGTTCATCTCCGCCCCCTCTGTAACAAGGCAGAGATCAGATATTGAAAAGACCTGTAAACCGTCTCAATAAAGAGAATTCAACAAACTACCAGAATATAGTAAGGACACTCTAAATTTGGCAATTTTAACAAAATGAAGAGACAAAGAATACCCAGCAGCTAAAGGAACAGGGTAGATCCCCACCAATCCAAACCAAAGAGGAAGAGATAGGGAATCTACCTGATAAAGAATTCCGAATAATGATAGCGAAATTAATTCAAAATCTCGAAATCAAAATAGAATCACAGTTAAAGAGTCTGGAGACAAGGATTGAGAAGATGCAAGAAAGGTTTAACAAGGACCTAGAAGAAATAAAAAAGAGTCAACACATAATGAATAATGCAATAAATGAGATCCAAAACACCCTGGAGGCAACAAATAGTAGAATAACAGAGGCAGAAGATAGGATTAGTGAATTAGAAGATAGAATCCTAGAAATAAATGAATCAGACGAGAAAAAAAGAAAAACGTATCAAAAGAAATGAGGACAATTTCAGAAACCTCCAGGATAACATCAAACGCTACAACATTCGAATCATAGGAGTTCCAGAAGAAGAAGATAAAAAGAAAGATCATGAGGAAATCCTTGAGGAGATAATAGTTGAAAACTTCCCTAAAATGGAGAAGGAAATTACCACTCAAGTTCAAGAAATCCAGAGGTCCCTAACAGGATAAACCCAAAGCGAAACACCCCAAGACACATATTAATCAAATTAACAAAGATTAAATATAAAGAACAAATATTAAAAGCAGCAAGGGAAAAACATCAAATAACTCACAAGGGAATTCCCATAAGGATAACAGCTGATCTTTCAATAGAAACTCTCCAAGCCAGGAGGGAATGGCAAGACGTAATTAAAGTGATGAAGGAAAATAACTTACAGCCTAGATTATTGTATCCAGCAAGGATCTCATTCAAATATGAAGGAGAAATCAAAAGCTTCACAGATAAGCAAAAGTTGAGAGAATTTTGCACCACTAAACCATTTCTCCAACAAAAACTAAAGGACATTCTCTAGAGCAATACAATAATAGTGGGAGACTTTAACACCCCACTCATATAATCTGGCTGTAATAGACAAAGTAAAGAGGAAAACATATTTACCTATGAGCCTCCAAAAATTCAGTTCACTCAGGAGAGCTTAAAAAAAAAAAAAAAAAAGACTTATTTGCTCACTCTGTGGAGGTTTATTGACTATTTTGTGGGTTTGGTACCACTTTGGGAAGTAGGCAGGAAGAGGTGACAAATGTGATCCTGTCCTAAATAATATATTGTGGTAAAGATAGACTTACCAATACAAAATACCAAGATGTGCCTAAAGATGAGGACACCCAAACTGGACTTTTTGTTTCCTGAACTTTTCATTTCGAGAACAAACCTCCTAATATAAGATGAACTCACCATGATTTTTTTTAAGTGTTCTTTGTGATTAAAAACAGAAAGCCATTGGTTAAGAAATTACATATACTCCTCCCCACCATCACTCCCCTTCTTTCTTCCCATTTCCCTCCCACCCTCATTGATCCTTTCCCTTGTCCATTTTCCCCTGCAAAAATAAAAAAATAAATTAAAAAAAAAAAAAAAAAAAATGAGGACAATCTCAGAACCTCCAGGATAACATTAAACGCTACAACATTCGAATCACAGGAGTTCCAGAAGAAGAAAATAAAAAGAAAGACCATGAGGAAATACTTGAGGAGATAATAGTTGAAAACTTCCCTAAAATGGAGAAGGAAATAACCACTCAAGTTCAAGAAATCCAGAGAGTCCCTAACAGGATAAACCCAAGGCGAAACACCCCAAGACACATATTAATCAAATTAACAAAGATTAAATATAAAGAACAAATATTAAAAGCAGCAAGGGAAAAACATCAAATAACTCACAAGGGAATTCCCATAAGGATAACAGCTGATCTTTCAATAGAAACTCTCCAAGCCAGGAGGGAATGGCAAGACGTAATTAAAGTGATGAAAGAAAATAACTTACAGCCTAGATTACTGTATCCAGCAAGGATCTCATTCAAATATGAAGGAGAAATCAAAAGCCTCACAGATAAGCAAAAGTTGAGAGAATTTAGCACCACTAAACCATCTCTCCAACAAAAATTAAAGGACATTCTCTAGATAAGAATCACTAAAAGGGTGTATAAATTCGAACCCAAAACAATAAAGTAAATCCTATTTATCAATAATTGCTTTAAACGTTAATGGGCTGAATGCCCTAATCGACAGACAAAGACTGGCCGAATAGATACAAAAACAAGACCCCTACATACCTTGTCTACAAGAGACAACCAAAAGACTAAAATGAGTCAAATGGATACAAAAACTAGACCCCTATATATATGTTGTCTACAAGAGAACCACCTTAAAATAGGGGATATACACTGACTGAAAATGAAGGGCTGGAAAAAGATTTTCTATGCAAATATGGACCAAAAGAAAACACGAGTAGCAATACTCATATCAGATAAAATTGACTCTAAAGATCCTGAAAAGGAGACAATCAAGGTTATACATAACGACTTAAAGGAACAATCCAAAAAGAAGTTATAACAATTATAAATATATATGCACCCAACATTGGAGCATTGATATATCTAAGACAAACATTAATTAATATGATAGAAGAAATATGCAACAACACAATAATAGTGGGAGACTTTAATACCCCACTCATACTTATACAATTTGGCTGTAATAGACAAAGTAAAGAGGAAAACATATTCACTTATGAGCCTCAAAAAATTCAGTTCACTCAGGAGAGTTAAAAAAAAAATAGACTTATTTGTTCACTCTGTAAAGGTTTACTGACTATTTTATGGGTCTGGTACCACTTTGGGTAGTAGGGAGGAAGAAGTGACAAATGTGATCCTGTCCTAAATAATATATTGTGGTAAAGATAGACCTACCAATACAAAATACCAAGATGTGCCTAAGATGAGGACACCCAAACTGGACTTTTAGTTTCCTGAACTTTTCATTTCCAGATCAAACCTAATATAGGATGAATTCAACATGATTTTTTTTTAAGTGTTCTTTGTGATTAAAAACAGAGAGCCATTAGTTAAGAAATTACATATACTCCTCCCCACCATCACTCCCCCTTCTTTCTTCCCATTTCCCTCCCACCCTCATTGATCCTTTCCTTTGTCCATTTTCCCCTGCAAAAAAAAATAATAATAAATAAATAAAATAAATAAGGGGTAGCTCTGAAACTTCAGCTTCTGAAGTCACAGCTGATTTTATTTTAAGAAAATTTATAGAGACTTATCTAACTTCTCCGGGGGATCTTCAAATTTATAGAGACTTATCTAACTTCTCCAGGGGATCTTCCCATTTCAGGGATCAAACCTGGTCTCCTGCATTGCAGGCAGATTCTTTACAGACTGAGCTACCAGAGAAGCTTATCTAATTATGAGAATTTCATTTTTAATTAAAGTTGGATATATTTTGATATGATAAATACTATGTGGAATTCCAAAGTGATGGTTACATAACCAATTAGCTCTTGCTAATGTCCCATACAGAATGAACAATGAGCCCTGCAGTTAAGTGGTTAGACTTGAATATATCACAGCTGCACAAAAAAAAGAATAAAAAATAAATAAATAAAATGTGTCTTTGGACATCTGACATTCCAAAGAATTTTGGGATTATATTATATACAAAAGTAGGTAAATACTGTAAGAGTATTTTTAATAAACTTTTCTATCTTTACAGTTTTTCACTACCTATAAATAATAAAAAGAGGAATCTCTTTTTAAAGATAAAATCTGATCCAGTAAATGTAAAAGCCAATAATATTAATTCTGTGCAAAGAAATTTAAGAGTATCAGGAAATAAAATGGGAAATACCCACAGTCATGGGTAAAGAGTTCAGAGTGAGTTAGCTGATTTAATTCAGTAAGTCAGAATCATGCTGCTGCTGCTAAGTCGCTTCAGTCGTGTCCGACTGTGTGACCCCATAGACGGAAGATCACCAGGCTCCCCTGTCCCTGGGATTCTCCAGGCAAGAATACTGGAGTGGGTTGCCATTTCCTTTTCCAATGCATGAAAGTGAAAAGTGAAAGTGAAGTCGGCTCAGTCGTGTCCGACTCTTAGCGACCCCATGGACTGGAGCCTACCAGGCTCCTCCGTCCATGGGATTTTCCAGGCAAAAGTACTGGGGTGGGGTGCCATTGCCTTCCCTGCAAGAATCATGGAAATACACCAAATAACACAAGGAGCTAAAGCATGTGATCAAACAACTTAGTATTTTACATATGTTATCTTATTAAAAATTCAGAACCAGGTGGATGAATTACTCTTATTATCTCCATTTCATAGGAAAAAGATCACTGAAAGAAGAAAATCATTTGATTCCACAAGGTCATCCTCCAAGTTCATGACCAGTGAAACTCTGATCTGTGTCCAGATGGTTCTCTTGGCCATTAGGCTATATTTCTTTAGAAGTAATCTAAGAGAGATATTTTGGGGTGTGTTAAGACCACAGTGTTATAGAGCAAGAAATAATTTCCCACTCCAATCTCTACAGCAGTGTCACACAGAAAGTCACAAAATATGATGTGTGTCACTGAAAATGTATCAATAAAACTGAACACATTTCTACCAGTAGAGGATTTTACCCATGATCTTCTGTTTGTAGGAGAGGTGGCAAGAATACACAGAAGAACTATACAAAAAAGATCTTCATGACCTGCTGGGGTCCAGCCCCAGTGGATCCTGGGAATTCGAAGGGGAGCCGGCTTTGGTGATCAGGAAACAACAGCTTATTTAAATGTTAATTAAAGATATAAAGAGTGGTTAAATAAGGATAGCTCAGTGAGAAAATTCAGTGGAGAAAAGAGGTTGAATAACTTGGTTTATATGGAAAACCAATAAAATTCCAAAATAAGGAATTTACGTCACCTACGTGGACCGCAGGCGTCCTCCTGTTCTCCCGAAGGAGAGGAGACACTAAGGCCTCCCGGTCAGATCTTAGAAGCCCAGGCATAGTTAGTAGGCTTGACGAGCCTCCACGCTCAAGATGGAAAATTCAGCCAGAAGGTGAGAAAAAGAACAACATGGGGAGACCAAGCTTCGGTGAACAAGGCCCGCACTTTATTTTCCAAAGTAGTTTATATGCCTTAAGTTATGCATAGAGGATAATGGAGGAAGGGGGTAGAGTCATGCAGTAAGTCAGGCTTTCTTCCTGCAAACTTATCATATGCAAAAGTTTAGGTGATTTGCATCATCTTCTGGCCCGGAGGCCTGTTAACATTTTAAGACTCTTTCTTCAGAAAACCTATTTTTCTCTAAAGGTGATTAGTCAGGCGCCACCCTCCAAAAGCATTAGATATAGTTGCATTCCTATAGGGCAAAGGTGTGGTGGGCTACAACAAGAAAAGGAAGTAACTCAAGGGTCCAAGGTTACAAACGTTAAAGCTACTACTTACACCAATTATATTAATCAATACACTGCCAGGGACACAGCAGTAAGGGATATGGAAAGTTTGCAGCAAACATTGGCCCAACAAGTGAAAAAGCCTTCACCAATACAATTTCTAATCAATCTTTTAACTGCTCAAAGGAATCTGTATTCAGACAGTTTAGAACATCTCATGCCTCTCACGGTTGTGAACTAAAGCACTCTTGTC
>CAKXYN010000914.1:0-11097 GCA_935064755.1 Tragelaphus eurycerus | reverse complement strand
CTCCACTGGAATCTCCATCACCTCCACTAGCTTTGTTCGTAGTGATGCTTTCTAAGGCCCATTTGACTTCACATTCCAGGTATCTCTGATTTTCTTGAAGAGATCCCTAGTCTTTCCCATTCTGTTGTTTTCCTCTATTTCTTTGCATTGATCACTGAAGAAGGCTTTCTTATCTCTTCTTGCTATTCTTTGAACTCTGCATTTAGATGTTTATATCTTTCCTTTTCTCCTTTGCTTTTCGCTTCTCTTCTTTCACAGCTATTTGTAAGGCCTCCCCAGACAGCCATTTTGCTTTTTTGCATTTCTTTCCATGTTCTAAAACCAGCTTGAACGTCAGGAAGTTCACGGTTCACATATTGCTGAAGCCTGGCTTGGAGAATTTTGAGCATTACTTTACTAGCGTGTGAGATGAGTGCAATTGTTCAGTAGTTTGAGCACTCCTTGGCATTGCCTTTCTTTGGGATTGGGATGAAAACTGACCTTTTCCAATCTTGTGGCCACTGCTGAGGAAAAGGAGTACGTCAAGGCTGTATATTGTCACCCTGTTTATTTAACTTATATGCAGAGTACATCATGAGAAATGCTGGACTGGAAGAAACACAAGTTGGAATCAAGATTGCCGGGAGAAATATCAATAACCTCAGATATGCAGATGACACCACCCTTATGGCAGAAAGTGAAGAGGGGCTAAAAAGCCTCTTGATGAAAGTGAAAGTGGAGAGTGAAAAGGTTGGCTTAAAGCTCAACATTCAGAAAACGAAGATCATGGCATCTGGTCCCATCACTGCGTGGGAAATAGATGGGGAAACAGTGGAAACAGTGTCAGACTTTGTTTTTCTGGGCTCCAAAATCACTGCAGATGGTGACTGCAGCCATGAAATTAAAAGACGCTTACTCCTTGGAAGGAAAGTTATGACCAACCTAGATAGCATATTCAAAAGCAGAGACATTACTTTACCAACAAAGGTTCGCCTAGTCAAGGCTATGGTCTTTCCTGTGGTCATGTATGGATGTGAGAGCTGGACTGTGAAGAAGGCTGAGCGCCGAAGAATTGATGCTTTTGAACTGTGGTGTTGGAGAAGACTCTTGAGAGTCCCTTGGACTGCAAGAAGATCCAACCAGTCCATTCTGAAGGAGATCAATCCTGGAATTTCTTTAGAAGGAATGATGCTAAAGCTGAAACTCCAATATTTTGGCCACCTCATGCCAAGAGTTGACTCATTGGAGAAGACTCTGATGCTGGGAGGGATTGAGGGCAGGAGGAGAAGGGGACGACAGAGGATGAGATGGCTGGATGGCATCACTGACTCGATGGATGCGAGTCTGAGTGACCTCCGGGAGCTGGTGATGGACAGGGAGGCCTGGCGTGCTGCGGTTCATGGGGTCGCAAAGAGTCGGACACGACTGAGCGACTGATCTGATCTGATCTGATCTGATAGACTAATTCATTTAATCCTCTTAGTGGCCTAATGAAGCACCATTATCACTTCCACATTGCAGATAAGGAAGCTGAAATGGAGGCGCTGTTAGTTTATGTGACTTGCCCAAGGTCATGCCACTGGTCCGTGGGAGAGCTGGACTCTTTTCCAGGCAGCCTGGCTCTGTAAATGCCCAGTGATACTGACACCAGCTCCCTTCCCAGTGACACTAGTGTGAGAGAAGAGATGGGATGGGGAAGGAAACCAGGCAAAGCTAGATGGCAGAGGATGAGCTGATGCAGGAACATCTGGCAGAGTTCTTGACTGGGATCCATAATAAGAAATACATCTGTAGGGATGTGGATGGACCTAGAGTCAGCAGGACAGAGTGAACTGTCAGAGAGAGAAAAACAAATATTGTATATTAGTGCATATACGTGGAATCTTAAAAAAAATGTAAGGAATCTATTTGCAGGGCAGGAATAGAGAAGCAGAAATAGAGATCAGACATATGGACATTTTAGGGGGAAGGGAAGAGGGGATGAATTGAGAGATTAGAACTGACATATATATACTAGGGTTTCCCAGGTGGCGCTAGTGGTAAAGAACCTGCCTGCCCAAGCAGAAGACATGAGACCTGGGTTTGATCCCTGGGTCAGGAAGATCTTCTGGAGGAGGGCATAGCAATCCACTCCAGCAGTTTTTCCCAGAGAATCCCCATGGACAGAGGAGCTTGGTGGGCTACAGTCCATGGGGTCGCAAAGAGTCGGACTCTACTGAAGCAATTAAGCATGCACGCCTTCACCCACGTATATACTTCATGTGTAAATAGCTAGATAGTAGAAAGCTGCTGTATAGTATAGGAGGTTCAGCTCGGTGCTCTGGGATGATCTAGAAAGGTGGATGGGAGGTGGGTTGGGAGGGAAGTCTAAGAGGGAGAGGGTGTGTGTGTGTGTGTGTGTGTGTGTGTGTGTGTGTTGCTCTGTGTGTCCGACTTTTTGCAAATATATGGACTATAGCCCACTAGGCTCCTCTGCCCATGGAATCCTCCAGGCCAGAATACTGGAGTGGGTAGCTTTTCCCTTCTCCAGGGGATCTTCCCAACCCAGGGATCAAATCCAGGTCTCTCGCATTGCAGGCAGATTCTTTACCAGCTGAGCCACAAGGGAAGCCCAAGAATATTGGAGTGGGTAGCCTAATCCCTTCTCCAGCAGATCTTCCCAACCCAGGAGTCAAACTGGGGTCTCCTGCACTGCTTACCTTGTGGCTCAGCTGGTAAAGAATCTGCCTGCAATGCAGGAGACCTGGGTTGGATCCCTGAGTTTGGAAGATCCTCTGGAGAAGGGAATGACTACCCACTCCAGTATTCTGGCCTGGAGAATTCCATGGACTGTATAGTCCAGTGGATCGCAAAGAGCTGGACATGACTGAGAGACTCACTTTAACTCCTGCATTGCAGGCAGATTCTTTACCAACTGAGCTATGAGGGAATGAAAAAGAAATACATTTTACATTGTGACCAGCTCTGTGCTTAGGTGTATGTGTATCTAAAAATACTTTTGTAAAATCATTACCCCTGCTGCACCCAGTGTGCCCTGATGCCTTATTCTGTTATCCTCTTACATTTTTGGTGCTGTTGACAACCCACTAAATTGGGTTCCTATCTGCTTTTTCTATGGAACAGCTATAAGGCTTAGACCAAGCACACTAGAATAGTCTCTCAATTGGGCACAAAGGTCAGTATATCTGAGTCTGGATCATTCTTTGTTGTGGGAGCACTGTCCTGTGCATTGGAAGATATTAAGCAGCATCCCTGGTCTCTACCCACAAGATACCAATAGCAACCGACCCTCAAGTCATGACAACCAAAAACGCTCCATAAGTACATGCTTAGTCATGTCTGATACTTTGCAACTGTATCCCGCCAGGCTTCTCTGCCCATTGGATTTCCCAGGCAAGAATACTGGAGTGGGTTGCCATTACTTTCTCCCAGGGATCTTCCCGATCCAGAGATGGAAGCCGTCTCCTGTGTCTCTTGTACTGGCAGGCAGATTCCGTACTGCTGAGTTGCTCTGGGAAGCCACCTGGGAATCCCCAAAGTGTCTCCAGACATTGCCAAATGCAGCCTTTCATAGTACCTGGAAATAGTAGGTATGCAGGAAATATTTGCTGCATGAATAATAAAGGCAAAAAATCTCACTTGATGAGACTTACTGGTCTGCAGCCTCATTCCTCCGTCATGACAGCTGTCCAGATAGCCTAAGGGGATGCTAGTTCGTCTGCTCTGTCCAAAGCAGAACCCAAGCTCGGGCGCTGCAGCACTGACAGGAAGACAAGCAAAGCTTCTCTCCGACAGTTGCGGCTCCTCCGAGAGCCCCAGGATCAGCTCAGTGCTGAGCTCTCCCCAGGCTCTTACAGAAGCCTTCAGCTTGCCACCTCTCCCTCTGCACCCCTTTCTCTATCGCCGCAGGGCCTTCTGAGGAAGCCTCTGGGTTTGTGTCAAGTTGTACCCACAGGTACCTCTTCTTCAGCCAGAGTTCGGTCCCCAGTCCTGTCATGAGTCCTGCTTTGGGGACATCCTTGGGGACAATGTTCAGCCTATTTTTCTGAGTCCCTGTTTTCTTCACAGTTGTGTCTTGAAAGCATGGCTCATCTGGGACATGAACTTTGGAGGATGCTTCAGATACAAAGAACTGTTTCTTTTAAAAAAAAATTTTATTGGAGTATAGTTGATGCATGGCAACCCACTCCAGTATTCCTCCCTGGAAAAGCCCATGGACAGAGGAACCTGGTGGGCTCCAGTCCACGGGGTCAAAAAGAGTCGGACACAACTGAGCGACTAAGCACACACATAGTTGATTTATTGCATTGCCTTCAAAGTTTGTGAAGATTTTTCCATGAGATGTTACAGAAAAACCAGATGAACTTTTTGGCCAACCCTGTACAATGTTGTGTTAGTTTCAGGTGTACAGCAACGTGGATCAGTTAATTGTTGTTCAGTCACAAAGTCGTGTCCAACTCTTTGCAAACCCAGCTTCCCTGTCCATCACCACCTCCCCAAGTTTACTCAAACTCATGTCTGTTGAGTCAGTGATACCATCCAAACATCTCATCCTCTGTCGCCCCCTTCTCCTCTTGCCCTCTATCTTTCCCAGCATCAAGGTCTTTTCCAATGAGTCCACCCTTCCTATCAGGTGGCCAAAGTATTGGAACTTCAGCTTCAGCATCAGTCCTTTTGCCAACAAAAGTCCATTTAGTCAGAGCTATGGTTTTTCCAGTAGTCATGTACGGATGTGAGTTGGACTATAAAGAAAGCTGAGCAGCAAAGAATAGATGCTTTCAAACTGTGGTGTTGGAAAAGACTCTTGAGAGTCCCTTGGACTGCAAGGATATCCAATCAATCCATCCTAAAGGAAATCAGTCCTGAATACTCATCAGAAGGACCGATGCTGAAACTGAAACTCCAATACGTTGGCCACCTGATATGAATATTCAGGGCTGCTTTTCCTTTAGGATTGACTGGTTTGATCTCTTTGCTATCTAGGTTTATCATAGCTTTTCTTCCAAGGAACAAGCATATTTTAATTTCTTGGCTGCAGTCACCATCCACAGTGATTTTGGAGCCCAAGAAAATAAAGTCTGTCACTGTTTCCATTTTTTCCCCATCTATTTGCCATGAAGTGATGGGACCAGATGCCATGATCTTAGTTTTTTGAATGCTGAGTTTTAAGCCAGCTTTTCACTCTCCTCTTTCATCCTCATCAAAAGGCTCTTTAGTTCTCTTAGTTTTCTTCCATTAGAGTGGTATCATCTGCTTATCTGAGGTTGTTGATATTTCTCCCAGGAATCTTGATTCTACCTCATGAGTCATCCAGCCCAGCATTTTGCATGATGTACTCTGCATAAAAGTTAAATCAGTTATAGACTCTTGTCTGGGAAATCCCATGGACAAAGGAGCCTCATGGGCTACAGTCCATAGGGTAGCAAGAGAGTCAAGACACAACAACAATAATAGTGGTTAAGACTCCACACTTCCAACTCCCCTCCATGCAGGGGGCACGGGTTCCATTCCTAGTTGGGGAACTGAGATCCCACAAGCTGCTGGTGAGGCCAATTTAAAACCCCTGCCGGCGCTCCCCAGAGAGAGACGCTCCCCAGTGGGACTCTCCCCTACTGGACGCTCCCCTGCCGGCCACTCCCGCGCAGGCGTGCCCCCGCCCGCTGTGCCCGCGGCTCCCACGAGGGCCACCCCATCCCCTCCCCCACCCGCCCGCCCGCCATTCCCGTCGCCGGCCCTTCCCCCTCTGCGGGCCTCAGCCCAGACTTCGTTCGCCTGATTGTCTGGAGTGCTGCCTAACTGGAGTAGTTTGGGCCGGCAATCCAGATTGTGCAGCGCCAACCACACGAGTGGTGGGCCTTGGCCCAGAACACCGCCGAATCGTGCACAGAACAAAGAACTATACAGACCAACCACAGAGAAAGGGGCCTATAGATCTTGAGAAATTTAAGCCGGAACAAGGAACTAGCTGAAAATGAACTGAACCCACAACAATAATAGAGAAACTCTTATATATATTGTTACTATTTTTACCATCATTATTTCCTTTGTTTTTTCTTTTCTTTTTTTAATATATATATATTTTTTTAATTTTTATTATTTTTTAATTGGTCCTTGCTGAAAACAAAATTTTTTTTTCCTTTTAATTTTTTTTTTTCGTTGTTTGTTTTGTTTCTTTTATTTTTATTTTTTTTTTTATCCTCTAGTACTTCCTTAATCTCCACGTTTAGATATAACTTTTGCGACCCTGTTTTGTTTTTTTGTTTTTTTTTTTCTTTTTTCCTTTTTTGTCCTTCGCTTTTTTCCTTTCCTTTTTTCTTTTCTTTACTGATTACTGACTAGGATCTGTTCCCCTCCTTCACACTCCCTCCTTTTATCCTCCTGACCACCTCTGTCTCCTTCCTCCCTTTTTCCTTCTATGTATAATTCCGTGAACATCTCTGAGTGGTCCAGTTGTGGAATGCATTATAGAAGAAGAAGCTTTTGAGACTACTGTAAAAATAAGACCAATAACTGGAACCAGGAGGCTTAAGTCCATACCCTGATCCCACGAAACACTAATTGACAGGAGCTCATTAAAAGCCTCCATACCTACTCTGAAACCAAGCATCACACAAAGACCAGCAAGTTCCACAACAAGACATACCAAGCAAATTCTCCAGAAAAACAAGAACACAGCCTGAGCTCCAATACACAGGCTACACAAAGCGACCCCAAAAGCATAGACATCTCATAACTCACTACTAGACACTCCACTGCACCCCAGAGAGAAGAAATCCAGCTCCACACACCAGTCTACCCAATCAAGCTTCCATAAACAAGAAACCTCGACAAGCCACCGGTACAAACCCACATATAGTGCAGAAACGACACAATAAAGAGAACTCCACAGACTACCAGAATACAGTAAAGACGCCCCAAACTTAGCAATTTAAACAAGATGAAAAGACAGAAGAATTCCCAGCAGGTAAAGGAACAGGATAATTACCCATCAAACCAAACAAAAGAGGAAGAAATAGCGAACCTACCTGATAAAGAATTTATCCAAGTAAGATAGTTAAATTAATCCAAAATCTGGAAAGCAAAATGGAATCATGGATAAATAGTCTGCAGAAAAGCATTGAGAAGATGCAAGAAAGATTTAACAAGGACCTAGAAGAAATAAAAAAGAGTCAATATATAATGAATAATGCAATAAATGTGAGATCCAAAACACTCTGGAGGCAACAAATAGTAGAATAACAGAGGCAGAAGATAGAATTAGCGAATTAGAAGATAGAATGGCAGAATTAAAGGAATCAGAGGAGAAAAAAGAAAAACGAATTAAAAAGAAAATGAGGATAATCTCAGAGACCTCCAGGACAATATTAAACGTTACAATATTCGAATCATAGGAGTCCCAGAAGAAGAAGACAAAAAGAAAGACCATGAGAAGATACTAGAGGAGATAATAGTTGAAAACTTCCCTAAAATGGGGCAGGAAATAATCACCTAAGTCCAAGAAACCCAGAGAGTCCCAAATAGGATAAACTCCAAGACGAAACACCCCAAGACACATATTAATCAAATTAACAAAGATCAAACACAAAGAACAAATATTAAAAGCAGCAAGGGAAAAACAACAAATAACACACAA
The DNA here is from genome assembly GCA_935064755.1 of Tragelaphus eurycerus. NCBI lineage: Eukaryota > Metazoa > Chordata > Mammalia > Artiodactyla > Bovidae > Tragelaphus > Tragelaphus eurycerus. The sequence goes on along the minus strand of CAKXYN010000914.1, from coordinate 3,485 downwards.
GGGAATTCTCATAAGGATAACAGCTGATCTTTCAATAGAAACTCTCCAAGCCAGGAGGGAATGGCAAGACATACTTAAAGTGATGAAAGAAAAGAACCTACAGCCCAGATTATTGTACCCAGCAAGGATCTCATTCAAATATGAAGGAGAAATCAAAACCTTTACAGACAAGCAAAAGCTGAGAGAATTCAGCACCACCAAACCAGCTCTCCAACAAATACTAAAGGACATTCTCTAGACAGGAAACACAAAAAGGATATATAAATTCAAACCCAAAACAACAAAGTAAATGGCAAATTCGGCATCATATTTATCATTAATTACCTTAAATGTAAATGGGTTGAATGCCCCAACCAAAAGACAGAGACTGGCTGAATGGATACAAAAACAAGACCTTTCCATATGCTGTCTACAAGAAACCCACCTCAAAACAGGGGACACATACAGACTGAAAGTCAAGGGCTGGAAAAAGATTTTCCACGCAAATAGGGACCAAAAGAAAGCAGGAGTAGCAATACTCATATCAGATAAAATAGACTTTAAAAAACAAAGGATGTGAAAAGAGACAAAGAAGGTCACTACCTAATGATCAAAGGACTAATCCAAGAAGAAGATATAACAATTATAAATATATATGCACCCAACTTAGGAGCACCACAATATATAAGACAAATACTAACAAGAATGAAAGGAGAAATCAACAATAACACAATAACAGTGGGAGACTTTAATACCCCACTCCACACCAATGGATAGATCAACTAAACAGAAAATTAACAAGGAAACACAAACTTTAAACGATACAATAGACCAGTTAGAACTAATTGATATCTATAGGACATTTCATCCCAAAACAATGAATTTCACCTTTTTCTCAAGTGCACACAGAACCTTCTCCAGGATAGACCACATCCTGGGCCATAAATCCAGCCTTGGTAAGTCTAGAAAAATTGAAATCAACTCAAGCATTTTTTCTGACCACAATGCAGTAAGAGTAAATCTCTACCAACAGGAGAAAATCTATTAAAAAGACCAACATATGGAGGCTGAACAACACACTCCTGAATAACCAACAAATCACAGAAGAAATCAAAAAAGAAATCAAATTCTGCATAGAAACGAATGAAAAAATGAAAACACTACAACCCAAAACCTGTGGGACACTGTAAAAGCAGTCCTAAGGGGAAAGTTCATAGCAATACAGGCATACCTCAAGAAACAAGAAAAAAGCCAAATAAATAACCTAACTCTGCGATCTAAGGCTAAACTAGAAAAGGAAGAAATGAAGCACCCCAAGGTTAGTAGAAGGAAAGAAATCCTAAAAATTAGGGCAGAAATAAATGCAAAAGAAACAAAAGAAACCATAGCAAAAATCAACAAAGCCAAAAGCTGGTTCTTTGAAAGGGTAAATAAAATTGACAAACCACTAGCCAGACTCATCAAGAAACAAAGGGAGAAAAATCAAATCAATAAAATTAGAAATGAAAATGGAGAGATCACAACAGACAGCACAGAAATACAAAGGATCATAAGAGACTACTATCAGCAATTATATGGCAATAAAATGGACAATGTGGAAGAAATGGACAAATTATTAGAAAAGTACAACTTCCCAAAACTGGATCAGGAAGAAATAGAAAATCTTAACAGACCCATCACAAGCACAGAAATTGAAACTGTAATCAGAAATCTTCCAGCAAACAAAAGCCCAGGTCCAGACGGCTTCACAGCTGAATTCTACCAAAAATTTAGGGAAGAGCTAACACCTATCCTACTCAAACTGTTCCAGAAAATTGCAGAAGAAGGCAAACTTCCAAACTCATTCTATGAGGCCACCATCACCCTAATACCAAAACCTGACAAAGATCCCACAAAAAAAGAAAACTACAGGCCAATATCACTGATGAACATAGATGCAAAAATCCTTAACAAAATTCTAGCAATCAGAATCCAACAACACATTAAAAAGATCATACATCATGACCAAGTGGGCTTTATCCCAGGAATGCAAGGATTCTTCAATATCCGCAAATCAATCAACGTAATACACCACATTAACAAACTGAAGAATAAAAACCATATGATTATCTCAATAGATGCAGAGAAAAGCCTTTGACAAAGTTCAACATCCATTTATGATAAAAACTCTCTAGGAAAAAGGAATAGAAGGAACATACCTCAACATAATAAAAGCTATATATGACAAGCCCACAGCAAACATTATCCTCAATGGTGGAAAATTGAAAGCATTTCCTCTAAAGTCAGGAACAAGACAAGGATGCCCACTTTCACCATTACTATTCAACATAGTTTTGGAAGTTTTGGCCACAGCAATCAGAGCAGAAAAAGAAATAAAAGGAATCCAAATTGGAAAAGAAGAAGTAAAACTCTCACTATTTGCAGATGACATGATCCTCTACGTAGAAAACCCTAAAGATTCCACCAGAAAATTACTAGAACTGATCAATGAATATGGTAAAGTTGCTTTAACAAGTGGTGCTGGGAAAACTGGTCAAACACTTGTAAAAGAATGAAACTAGAACACTTTCTAACACCATACACAAAAATAAACTCAAAATGGATTAAAGAGCTAAATGTAAGACCAGAAACCATAAAACTCCTAGAGGAAAACATAGGCAAAACACTCTCTGACTTACATCACAGCAGGATCCTCTATGACCCACCTCCCAGAATATCGGAAATAAAATCAAAAATGAACAAATGGGACCTAATCAAACTTAAAAGCTTCTGCACAACAAAGGAAACTATAAGCAAGGTGAAAAGACAGCCTTCAGAATGGGAGAAAATAATAGCAAATGAAGCAACTGACAAACAACTAATCTCAAAAATATACAAGCAACTTCTACAGCTCAATTCCAGAAAAATAAATGACCCAATCAAAAAATGGGCCAAAGAACTCAATAGACATTTCTCCAAAGAAGACATACAGATGGCTAACAAACACATGAAAAGATGCTCAACATCACTCATTATCAGAGAAATGCAAATCAAAACCACTATGAGATACCATTTCACGCCAATCAGAATGGCTGCTATCCAAAAGTCTACAAGCAATAAATGCTGGAGAGGGTGCGGAGAGAAGGGAACCCTCTTGCACTGTTGGTGGGAATGCAAACTAGTACAGCCACTTTGGAGAACAGTATGGAGATTCCTCAAAAAACTGCGAATAGAACTGCCTTATGATCCAGCAATCCCACTGCTGGGCATATACACTGAGAAAACCAGAATTGAAAGAGACACGTGTACCCCAATGTTCATAGCAGCACTGTTTGCAATAGCCAGAACGTGGAAGCAACCTAGATGTCCATCCACAGATGAATGGATAAGCAAGCTGTGGTACATATACACAATGGAGTATTACTCAGCCATTAAAAAGAATACATTTGAATCAGTTCTAAGGAGGTGGATGGAACTGGAGCCTATTATACAGAGTGAAGTAAGCCAGAAACAAAAACACAAATACA
>CAKXYN010000913.1:0-11154 GCA_935064755.1 Tragelaphus eurycerus | reverse complement strand
ACAGGAGGTGACTAGAACTGGGCCTGGAGGCCTATGTTTGCCAGTAGACTTCTAGCCCCTCATATATATATATCCATAAAATTCCAGTATTTTAGAAACAAAAAAGACAACAAATACACAAAGACAACCAAAGGAAGGACTGAAAAAATGTAGAAGATGGCATCGAGTGATTAAATATATATGTGCAAATCAGATGTGCTGAGTTTTATTTTGCTATGGATTCCTATATCCAAGATTTTGGTTTCTTATTTTTTTTAATGAAAAAGATAAACAATTTTTTACCAGACGTTGCAAACTTACCGAACTACTTTGATTCCCTAGGAAACAAGAATAAGCAAAACATTTCTGATACATTTAGCTTTTAAAAAATCTAAAATAATTGCTGATCTAATGCAGTGTTCAGGAAACTTAAGTGAAACTCACTTCAATTGGGAAAAATATCGGTTTGTTTTCACTCTGAAACCAAGACTCAGATCTTAAGTGCTGGCAAAACAAGTCGGGATGAGGCACATCTCTGTACCAGGAGACGTTCCGGGCTGCCCAGCGGTAATCACTTTCCTTACCTGCTTTCTTGGACCTTAGCAGGAAGAGCAGGTAAGACTCTCCAGAGACTTCCCTGGTGGTCCAGTGCTTAAGAGTTCACCTGCCAATGCAGGGGACATGGGTTCAATCCCTGGTCTGGGAAGATTCCGCATGCAGCGGGGCATCTAAGCCTGTGCACCCCAGCTACTGAGTCTGCACCCTTTAGCTTGTGCTCTGCAGCAAGAGAAGCTCGCACACTGCAACTATAGAGTAGCCCCCTTCTTCACAACTAGAGCCTGTGCACAGCAACAGAGACCCCAGTGCAGCCAAAGATAAACAAATGAATAATTTTTTTAAAAGGCTCTTCAAATAGCCTTATTTTTGGTCCTATATTCCTCTTCTTTCTTTGCTATCTTTGCTATGCTAAGTCACTTGAGTCATGTCCGACTCTGCGCGACCCCAGAGACAGCAGCCCACCAGGCTCCCCCGTCCCTGGGATTCTCCAGGCAAGAACACTGGAGTGGGTTGCCATTTCCTTCTCCAATGCATGAAAGTGAAAAGTGAAAGTGAAGTCGCTCAGTCATGTCTGACTCTTAGCGACCCCATGGACTGCTGCCTTCCAGGCTCCTCTGTCCATGGGATTTTCCAGGCAAGAGTACTGGAGTGGGGTGCCATTGCCTTCTCCGTTGATATCTTTAACCATTTTAAAAACTTGTTTTATAGCTTCAAAAAGCTTTATTTGAAGTTCTTAGAAGACAATGCTACTGTTTGCTATGTTTTCTGGCTCTTGTTCAGGGTGTATCACCCATGCAAATTTTTCATAACTTTCCCCTCATAAGTTTGTCTTCAGTGGCATCTTGTCCTTTGAATTCCCAATCAACCCAAGCTGAGGAAGTAACCTTTAGCTTCAGGAATTATCCCTATCGTAGAACCATGTGTAATTATCTCTCAGTTTTGGAATCCAAGACAGAGTTGCACACGACTGAAGCAACCTAGCGTGCATTGAGTCAAATGCTTCACTATTGGCTCAGCGGGTAAAGAATCCTCTTGTAATGCAGGAGACACAGAAGACGTGGGTTTGATCCCTGGATTGGGAAGATCCTCTGGAGGAGGAAATGGCAACTCAGTCCAGTATTCTTGTCTGCAAAATCCCAAGGACAGAGGAGTCTGGTGGGCTACAGTCCATGGGGTTACAAGGAGTCAGACATGACTGAGCACAAGCACGAGTTACTGAGTCAAAAAATACAGAGCAGAATTGTGGAAAGTGATATACAGAAGAGCCTCAAATTAGGTGGTCCTATGTGGCTGGTTGTAGAATAACTATCAATCCATTTATATCCTACAACTATATCAAGGAAAAGTACCTCTGAACTTCATATGTGCTTAATACATGCTGCTGCTACTGCTGCTAAGTCGCTTCAGTCATGTCTGACTCTGTGCGACCCCAGAGACGGAAGCTCACCAGGCTCCCCCGTCCCTGGGATTCTCCAGGCAAGAACACTGGAGTGGGTTGCCATTTCCTTCTCCAATGCATGAAAGTGAAAAGTGAAAGTGAAGTCGCTCAGTCCTGTCCGACTCTTAGCGACCCCATGGACTGGAGCCTACCAGGATCCTCCATCCATGGGATTTTCCAGGCAAAAGTACTGGGGTGGGGTGCCATTGCCTTCCTCTTAATACATATTTACTTATAAATATCTTTAATCTTTTCTTCTTTGATATACATTTGAGAAGGTGTCAAGTACTGGTGTGCATGTAGTTGGACTAACGCTACTTCCGCATTGTTCTAGTTTAATATGGATCAAAGGGCACGTGGATCTTCAGGAAGAAGGAAAGGAGGACAGAAGTTTCCACCTCTCAAGCATCCCACCTATTCTTCATGTGTCTCAAAGAAGACCCTCTGTTTAACCAGTCCCAGTCTAGCATCATCTTTCCAAGAATGGGCTATAAAGACAGTGGTAACAATTTTCTTTCTTTCTTTCCACCCCGCCTTCCTTCCTTCCTTTCTCTGTATCATTTCTTATTTTAACCAAAGCATAGTCTAAAGCCTCCCAGAAAAGATTTCTCTTTTGTTCTCTAATTTGTGTTACAACTTTTCATCAGGGTGTTGATTTTGATTTTAACTTCCACTAAAAATGAAGTTAGACATTGCGAGCTGTGAGCTTTTGCCATCCGTGGAGCCCTCAATGATGTTTTAATGACTCTTTTGCAATGAGGTAATAGTCCTGTCTCCCTCCTCTGGGGAAAGAAATTCTCTTTCAGAACCCAGTGTCTCACAGTGGATTTGCTTCCTCTCATTACCCTTATCCCGTCACCCCGTTTTCACTCTACTGCTCGGCATTCTAACTCGGTGTGCCAAGGCAAATAAATAACACTGCAGAATTCCCAACGGCTCTAGCCTCATCACCCTACAGCCACCACATTCGAGACATGCCATTCGAGACAGACACAGAGCATCTCACATTTTCTTTCTTTCTTTAATTTCCTGAAGGTCTCTGGCGGTTCAGTCTGGAAAAGCCAAAACTCTTTACCCCAAAGACAGTGAGTCATTTTAAGCTCCCCTTTCAGATGGTCTCCAGCGAGAAATGGAGCAGAGGTGGGAGGAGAGGAGGGGGCGTGACTCCAGCTGTTAGAAGCAGTCTTGGCTGGGAGAAGGATTTCTAATCCCACTGCTGCACACTGGGAGCGCTGCAGCTGTCAACATCCGCCGAGCAGTTCCACCCAAGGCCGAATACCCAACTGCCCCAGCTCCTCCTGAACAGTTCTCATCCTTGTTTCTCCATGAAGCAGGATCCCTTCTGCAGGGGCTGGAATTCATACAACAGGAGGCGCTGTCAGCAGCAGTCGAGCCTGCCTCTTGGAATCACGTCTGTCTCACCCCTGGCAGCCTAATGCCTCAAATGTGGGAACTCACTGCAAACCTTGCTATGTGAGCCCTTTGATTGGACTCAGATGGCTTCCCTTTCCTTCCCTCCATTACATGAAGGGTGCTGTGCTGTGCTGTGCTAAGTCACTTCGGTTGTGTCCAACCTTTGGGACCCCATGGACTGCAGCCTGCCAGGCTCCTCTGTCCATGGGGATTCTCCAGGCAAGAATACTGGAGTGGGTTACGCCCCAACCCCGCATGCCCTCCTCCAGGGGATCTTCCCCACGGAGGGACTGAACCTGTGTCTCTTACCTCTCCTACATTGCCTGGAGGGTTCTTTACCATTAACTCCACCTGGGAAGGTGTGAAGGGCACTCTTTCTGAAAGGCAGATTATCAGGTCAACCACTCTACCCTCGACTCAAATCCCAAGAGATTCCCATTAAAAAAACCCTCACTGACTTTGGAAGCTGCTACTAGAGGGTTGCTACTGTGGTCCGTTTTTCTTTCCTGAAGCCTGGACCAGTGGCTGTGCTCTGGGTCTAGTGCAGTCCCGCTGGTGAGGGGCCCCTGCCTGGCCCTGAGGAGTGACACCTTACGTCTACTAAGCTCAGCCTTCCAGATTTTATCATGCCGTTCGAGTGCACTGGCGATGTGAGGGCTTGGGGTGTGAGGGCTTCAGTTTCTGCATTTTCGCCTCTTCTATCAGCTGCTGGCTCTCTCACCACTGCCACAACCAGCGTCTCCACTGGGAGGCTCCGGAGCGGACCGCGCCTCCAGAGGAAGAGCTGTGTGACCGACAGCCAGGACGCCCGAGCATCTTCCAGTAGAGCGGCAACGCCTCAGCTGAAGGTTCCACTGCCAGCAGCAGATGTAAAACTCATCTCTTCCCTCCAGAGTCCAACAAAAGAGCCAGACCCCCAGAAACCGCGCTATATTTTCACCCGGCCCAGCTTGAATAGGCTGAGGGCTGTAAAATAGAAAATATAGTTCCCATTTGTCTTCTCCGCGAACCTCTCTGACAGGGGGAGAGATTCCTCCACTTCTGCAAAGGCAGAGAGAAAAAAGGGGAAATGTGGATCTTTATCTGGCAGGTTCTGCTACAGCCAAATGGCTCCCTGCTTTAAGAACTCTGGGTCAGTGAGGAAGAGGAGAGAAAAAGCATTAATTGAGCACCAGTTATTTATCCATCAGACGCTGATTAGGGATTTGCTATGTGCCAAGCAGTGTGCCTCATGTGTGTGTGTGTGTGGGGGGGGGGGGGGTCGGTTTCTAAGACTTCGTGTGATTTTTAAATTTAATCCCCGAAGTACACTCTTCTAGTCTCAGGCAATGATCGTTCTTGGCACTGGTTGTTCCAGATGAGGAAACTAAGGGTCTTTCAGGCCACGCAGTGTGTGACAGGGCAAACATCTGAAGCCAGGCATGTTTTGATTTCAAAATCTGTAATTTCTAGCTCACTGAGATGCTTTTATGGCAACATAACAGAATGATGTTGAAAATCTATATTACTCTTTTACTGAGTTGTAATGTCAGTTAAATACTACAATCATAATGGTGACATAATAAAAACAAATGCTCGTTGTAAAAGTCATAGACAGTTATGTGCTCACTAATTACCATTTTATTATTAGATATAAAAATAAAAGAAAATAAAACAGCATTGATGTTTGTTGTGTATCGAGCATCCTTGGTGCTCCCATGATAACTGGGAAGAATCAAGGACACAGCCTCATATATGACAATAAAATCACATCACAGAAAAGGACAATCAAATCAACAACTTCACCCTTTTGGATCCTAAAAATATAAATATTTCTAATTCTATAGGTAATTAATTATGAAATCTTGATACACAGTTTTAAAATCTTTAACTGAAGACGGCATAGAATACTCATTTCATTAACCAAATAGTTAATAAGAACCTATTCCATATCAGAAATATGGAATTGGCCTTGGAAATACAGAGATTCAAGATATTCTTGGTAGCCTGAGGGGAATCATAACTTACAGAAGATTTAGCAATAAATTTCCTTTCAATAGTCTTTAATAAGTGTGCTCCAACTGGGTCTTGGTTTGTCACAAGAACTTTGACCCTTGGCAAATCAAGGTAGCATGCTGGAAAGCCTGTCACATTGGGGTTTTAGACTGTGGACCTCAATCCTCACTCAGATCAGATCAGATCAGATCAGTCGCTCAGTCGTGTCCGACTCTTTGCGACCCCATGAACTGCAGCACGCCAGGCCTCCCTATCCATCACCAGCTCTCGGAGGTCACTCAGACACACATTCATCGAGTCAGTGATGCCATCCAGCCATCTCATCCTCTGTTGTCCCCTTCTCCTCCTGCCCCTCAATCCCTCCCAGCATCAGAGTCTTCTCCAATGAGTCAACTCTTCGCATGAGGTGGCCAAAATACTGGAGTTTCAGCTTGAGCATCATTCCCTCCAAAGAAATCCCAGGGCTGATCTCCTTCAGAATGGACCGGTTGGATCTCCTTGCAGTCCAAGGGACTCTCAAGAGTCTTCTCCAACACGACAGTTCAAAAGCATCAATTCTTCGGCGCTCAGCCTTCTTCACAGTCCAGCTCTCACATCCATACATGACCACAGGAAAGACCATAGCCTTGACTAGGCGAACCTTTGTTGGCAAAGTGATGTCTCTGCTTTTGAATATGCTATCTAGGTTGGTCATAACCTTCCTTCCAAGGAGCAAGCGTCTTTTAATTTCATGGCTGCAGTTACCATCTGCAGTGATTTTGGAGCCCAGAAAAAGAAAGTCTGACACTGTTTCCACTGTTTCTCCATCTATTTCCCATGTAGTGATGGGACCAGATGCCATGATCTTCGTTTTCTGAATGTTGAGCTTTAAGCCAACCTTTTCACTCTCCACTTTCACTTTCATCAAGAGGCTTTTTAGTTCCTCTTCACTTTCTGCCATAAGGGTGGTATCATCTGCATATCTGAGGTTATTGATATTTCTCCCAGCAATCTTGAGTCCAGCTTGTGTTTCTTCCAGTCCAGCATTTCTCATGATGTACTCTGCATATAAGTTAAATAAACAGGGTGACAATATACAGCCTTGACGTACTCCTTTTCCTATTTGGAACCAGTCTGTTGTTCCATGACCAGTTCTAACTGTTGCTTCCTGACCTGCATACAGATTTCTCAAGAGGCAGATCAGGTGGTCTGGTATTCCCATCTCTCTCAGAATTTTCCACAGTTTATTGTGATCTACACAGTCAAAGGCTTTGGCATAGTCAATAAAGCAGAAATAGATGTTTTTCTGGAACTCTCTTGCTTTTTCCATGATCCAGCGGATGTTGGCAATTGCATCTCTGGTTCCTCTGCCTTTTCTAAATCCAGCTTGAACATCAGGAAGTTCACGGTTCACATATTGCTGAAGCCTGGCTTGGAGAATTTTGAGCATTACTTTACTAGTGTGTGAGATGAGTGCAATTGTGCGGTAGTTTGAGCATTCTTTGGCATTGCCTTTCTTTGGGATTGGGATGAAAACTGACCTTTTCCAATCTTGTGGCCACTGCTGAGTTTTCCAAATTTGCTGGCATATTGAGTACAGCACTTTCACAGCATCATCTTTCAGGATTTGAAATAGCTCCACTGGAATTCCATCACCTCCACTAGCTTTGTTCCTAGTGATGCTTTCTAAGGCCCACTTGACTTCACATTCCAGGATGTCTGGCTCTAGGTCAGTGATCACACCATCATGATTATCTGGGTCGTGAAGCTCTTTTTTGTACAGTTCCTCTGTGTATTCTTGCCACCTCTTCTTAATATCTTCTACTTCCGTTAGGTCCACACCATTTCTGTCCTTTATCGAGCCCATCTTTGCATGAAATGTTCCTTTGGTATCTCTGATTTTCTTGAATAGATCCTTAGTCTTTCCCATTCTGTTGTTTTCTTCTATTTCTTTGCATTGATCGCTGAAGAAGGCTTTCTTATCTCTTCTTGCTCTTCTTTGGAACTCTGCATTTAGATGTTTATATCTTTCCTTTTCTCCTTTGCTTTTTGCTTCTCTTCTTTTTTCAGCTATTTGCAAGGCCTCCCCAGACAGCCATTTTGCTTTTTTGCATTTCTTTTCCATGGGGATGATCTTGATCCCTGTCTCCTGTACAATGTCACGAACCTCATTCCATAGTTCATCAGGCACTCTATCAGATCTAGGCGCTTAAATCTATTTCTCACTTCCACTGTATAATCATAAGGGATTTGATTTAGGTCATACCTGAATGGTCTAGTGGATTGCCCTACTTTCTTCAATTTCAGTCTGAATTTGGCCATAAGGAGTTCATGGTCCGAGCCACAGTCAGCTCCTGGTCTTGTTTTTGCTGATTGTATAGAGCTTCTCCATCTTTGGCTGCAGAGAATATAATCGATCTGATTTCGGTGTTGACCATCTGGTGATGTCCATGTATAGAGTCTTCTCTTGTGTTGTTGGAAGAGGGTATTTGCTATGACCAGTGCATTTTCTTGGCAAAACTCTGTTAGTCTTTGCCCTGCTTCATTCCATATTCCAAGGCCAAATTTGCCTGTTACTCCAGCTGTTTCTTGACTTCCTACTTTTGCATTCCAGTCCCCTATGATGAAAAGGACATCTTTTTTGGGTGTTAGTTCTAAAAGGTCTTGTAGGTCTTCATAGAACCGTTCAACTTCAGTTTCTTCAGCGTTACTGGTTGGGGCATAGACTTAGATTACTGTGACATTGAATTGTTTGCCTTGGAAACGAACAGAGATCATTCTGTCATTTTTGAGATTGCATCCAAGTACTGCATTTCGGACTCTTTTGTTGACCATGATGGCCACACTGTTTCTTCTGAGGGATTCCTGCCCACAGTAGTAGATATAATGGTCCTCTGAGTTAAATTCACCCATTCCAGTCCATTTTAGTTCGCTAATTCCTAGAATGTCAACATTTACTCTTGCCATCTCTTGTTTGACCACTTCCAATTTGCCTTGATTCATGGACCTGACATTCCAGGTTCCTATGCAATATTGTTTTTTACAGCATCGGACTTTACTTCTATCACCAGACACATCTACAGCTGGGTATTCTTTCTGCTTTGGCTCCATCCCTTCATTCTTTCTGGAGTTATTTCTCCACTGATCTCCAGTAGCATATTGGGCCCTTACTGACCTGGGGAGTTTCTCTTTCAGTATCCTATCATTTTGCCTTTTCATACTGTTCATGGGGTTCTCAAGGCAAGAATACTGAAGTGGTTTGCCATTCCCTTCTCCAGCGGACCACACCCTGTCAGATCTCTCCACCATGACCCACCCATCCTGGGTTGCCCCACGGGCATGGCTTAATTTCATTGAGTTAGACAAGGCTGTGGTCCTTGTGTGATTAGATTGACTAGTTTTCTGTGAGTATGGTTTCAGTGTATTTGCCCTCTGATGCCCTCTTGCAAGACCTACCGTCTTACTTGGGTTTCTCTTACCTTGGGCGTGGGGTATCTCTTCCCGGCTGCTCCAGCAAAGCACAGCCATCGCACCTTACCTTGGATGAGGGGTCTCTCCTCACCGCCGCCCCCTCCCGACCTCGGTCGTGGGGTAGCTCCTCTCGGCTGTGCTTAGTGCGCCAGTCCTCACCGCCGTCCTTCCTCGGTCGATGGGTAGCTCCTCTCGGGCGTGCTCTCAGTGCCGCTCGGCCGGCGAGGGGCTCCCAGTGCGCCCCGCGGCCGGCGAGGGGCTCCCCAGTGCGGCGCTCGCGGGTAGGCCGGGAGCTCTCAATCCTCACTAGTCTTAAATAAATGGTGACGGTTCTAGTCCTAAAAGTTGTTGTTCAGTCGTTAAGTCATGACGGATTCTTTTGAGACCTAGTGGACTGGAGCCTGCCCAGCTCCTCTGTCCATGGGCTTTCTCAGGCAAGAATACTGGAGTAGGTTGGGGGGAGCTTCCTGACCCAGACATTGAAACCATGTTTCCTGCAATGGTGGGCAGATTCTTTACCACTGAGCCACCAGTGAAGCCCCAGTCCTAAAAGTAAGTCCCATTTATATTTTCAGGTCATAGTTTCCTCTTCTATAAATCGAGAGGTATGGTTGATAGGAATGCACTCTTAGAACTCTAGTATCTATAATTCTCTGAATCTGTCTTTTTAAATAGTCAGGCTCACCCCTGGAAGATTCTAAAGTCTGTGTCATAATCAGTCACCAACATCAGGGAAAGAAAAGTAAGTTAGGACTAATTTTTCTACTGCAGCTACTATTCCTAACAGATAATAGAATTTATTCCCTCCTCTCTGCCCATTGTACCTCCACAAGGCTGTTAACCAGACTTCAATTTGACAGGTTTAAAATTTCACCTCGTTTCTTGTTCACCCTAAGCTCAAGTGGCTAATGAGCAGAAAAATGACCAGAAGACAGGAAAGAGGATAAAAAACAAATGACTAGGGTGCTAACAAAGAAAGTGACAGCTGAGAACTGGCTGCCACTTGTTGACCTTATCAGGGAGCTTCTTGAATAAATACATATAGTTTAATTTTTTAACAAGATTTATTTTTTAAGACCCTCACCCACCAGGATAGGAAAAAAAAGGTTAAACGTGATCCTCTATTAAGCTGGTTTCAGGCATTCAAAATCAGAAGAAAGGAAGATGAAGCATTAAAAAAAAATCTGAGCACTTTTTAGAAAGACAACATACAGGGAAGTTTCGTGCTAAGTCTGTTCCTGGCATGAACTCAACCTGCTGTCCTCTGTAACAGTCCTGGGTACAAGCCTGAAGGTGGCTCCTGTCAGTGACACCCAGAACACCCTTGGTGGGAATGTGGATCCAACGGAGCCTCCCTCCTGCTGGTATTGCCCCTGGTAGCTACCCCATCGCTCCTGGCACTGCCTCATAATGCATCACTGGTCGAGGTTATTAGCTGTCCAAGCACCTGTCCTTTACTCTAATTGTCCTTTGGTTCCCTTCATCCCGAAGTTGTAATTCTACAGGATGCAGTTCTTCCCAAATCTGCACAACCCCACTCCCCGCCCTGCTCTGCCCCAGCCTCACAGAGGGACTCTTCAAGGACCTGTAATGTTGTTAGAATGCTAGCTCTGGACATACACACACACACACACACTCTTTTTTCCACAGGGAAGCTGAGTTTCTGAGACACAGAGCGCCTTGACTCAAGTCAGTGCACTGTCCCCTCAGTGACCATCCCACCATGTGCATCTCCTGAGGACGGTGAATTAAAGGAGCTTCTTGGAGAAGCAGCCTCGTTACTCAACAGAATTCCACTATGGGGGCGCGTGGCCCTGCACAGCATCACACTCCTTGTCCCTCCCCTCTTCTCTCTTTTGTTGCTGGAAAAAAGCAACCACAGCCCTACATGGGCCGCAGGAAGTCTTCCTGGGAAACATGAAGGCTGTGTGGTCACTTCATGAAGTCCATGTCTAAACCTGGATGCTAAAGGACAAGGACAAAGAGTGGTAGAAAGAGCATAGTATGGACACAGACAAACTGGTGGTTGTCAAGGGGGAGGAGGTTGAGGGAGGGAGGCAGTGGGAGGTTGGGGTTAGCAGATGTAAGCTCTCATACACAGAATGGATAAACAACAGGGTCCTACTGTAGAGCACAGAGAACTACATTCAATATTCCATGATAAACCATATGGAAAAAATATTAAAAAGGGATGTATATACATGTATAACTGAATTACTTTGCTGTATAGCAGCAATTAAACATTGTATATCAACTATATTTCAATAAGAAAAAAGTGATGCTTGGCAACAGCAGGTTATGTCACTACTACTGTTATTTTG
>CAKXYN010000912.1:0-11161 GCA_935064755.1 Tragelaphus eurycerus | reverse complement strand
ATAGAGGAAAACAGCAGAATGGGAAAGACTAGGATCTCTTCAAGAAAAATCAGAGATACCAAAGGAACATTCTATGCAAAGATGGAAACGATATAGGACAGAGATGGTGTGGACTTAACAGAAGCAGAAGATATTAAGAAGAGGTGGCAAGAATACATAGAAGAACTGTACAAAAAAGAGCTTCAAGACCTAGATAATCATGATGATGTGATCACTGACCTAGAGCCAGACATCTTGAAATGTGAAGTCAAATGGGCCTTAGAAAGCATCACTAGGAACAAAGCTAGTGGAGGTGATGGAATTCCAGTGGAGCTATTCCAAGTCCTGAAAGATGATGCTGCGAAAGTGCTTCACTCAATATGCCAGCAAATTTGGAAAACTCAGCAGTGGCCAGAAGATTGGAAAAGGTCAGTTTTCATCCCAATCCCAAAGAAAGGCAATGCCAAGGAGTGCTCAAACTACCGCACAATTGCACTCATCTCACACGTTTGTAAAGTAATGCCCAAAATTCTCCAAGCCAGGCTTCAGCAATATGTGAACCGTGAACTTCCTGATGTTCAAGCTGGTTTTAGAAAAGGCAGAGGAACCAGAGATCAAATTGCCAACATCCGCTGGATCATGGAAAAAGCAAGAGAGTTCCAGGAAAACATCAATTTCTGCTTTATTGACTATGCCAAAGCCCTTGACTGTGTGGATCACAATAAACTATGGAAAATTCTGAAAGAGATGGGAATACCAGACCACCTGATCTGCCTCTTAAGAAATCTGTATGCAGGTCAGGAAGCAACAGTTAGAACTGGTCATGGAACAACAAACTGGTTCCAAATAGGAAAAGGAGTACGTCAAGGCTGCATATTGTCACCATGTTTATTTAACTTATATGCAGAGTACATCATGAGAAATGCTGGACTGGAGGAAACACAAGTTGGAATCAAGATTGCCGGGAGAAATATCAATAACCTCAGATATGCAGATGACACCACTCTTATGGCAGAAAGTGAAGAGGGGCTAAAAAGCCTCTTGATGAAAGTGAAAGTGGAGAGTGAAAAGGTTGGCTTAAAGCTCAACATTCAGAAAACGAAGACCATGGCATCTGGTCCCATCACTGCATGGGAAATAGATGGGGAAACAGTGGAAACAGTGTCAGACTTTGTTTTTCTGGGCTCCAAAATCACTGCAGATGGTGACTGCAGCCATGAAATGAAAAGACGCTTACTCCTTGGAAGGAAAGTTATGACCAACCTAGATAGCATATTCAAAAGCAGAGACATTACTTTGCCAACAAAGGTTCGCCTAGTCAAGGCTATGGTCTTTCCTGTGGTCATGTATGGATGTGAGAGCTGGACTGTGAAGAAGGCTGAGCGCCGAAGAATTGATGCTTTTGAAGTGTGGTGTTGGAGAAGACTCTTGAGAGTCCCTTGGACTGCAAGGAGATCCAACCAGTCCATTCTGAAGGAGATCAATCCTGGAATTTCTTTAGAAGGAATGATGCTAAAGCTGAAACTCCAGTATTTTGGCCACCTCATGCGAAGAGTTGACTCATTGGAGAAGACTCTGATGCTGGGAGGGATTGAAGGCAGGAGGAGAAGGGGACGACAGAGGATGAGATGGCTGGATGGCATCACTGACTTGATGGGTGTGAGTCTGGGTGACCTCCTGGAGCTGGTGATGGACAGGGAGGCCTGGCGTGCTGCGGTTCATGGGGTTGCAGAGTCGGACACGACTGAGCGACTGATCTGATCTTGGGAAGATCCCCTGGAGAAGGAAATGGCAACCCACTCCAGTGGTTTCCTGCCTGGAGAATTCCATGAACAGAGGAGCCTGGTAGGCTAAAGTCCATGGGTCACAAGAGTCGGACACAACTGAGTGACTTTCCCTTACTTCACTACAAGGTCTTGTAAGTCTTCATAGAACTGTTCAGCTTCAGCTTCTTTGTCATTAGTGGTTGGGGCATAGACTTGGATTATTGTGATGAATGATTTGCCCTGGAAATGAACCAAGATCATTCTATTGTTTTTGATATTGCACCCAAATAGTGCATTTCAGACTCATTTTTTTTTATTGTGAGGGCAACTCCATTTCTTCTAAGGGATTCTTGCCCACAACAGTAGATATAATGGTCATCTGAATTAAAATTACCCATTCCTGTCCATTTTTGTTCACTGATTCCTTTTTTTTTTTTTTTACCTTGCCCCTTTATCCTATTTATTTATTTATTTATTTTTTGCACTTAAAGAATCCTTTTTTATTTTTTTTATTTTTGCAGGGGAAAATGGACAAGGGAAAGGATCAATGAGGGTGGGAGGGAAATGGGAAGAAAGAAGGGGAGTAATGGTGGGGAGGAGTATATGTAATTTCTTAACCAATGGCTTTCTGTTTTTAATCACAAAGAACACTTAAAAAAAATCATGGTGAGTTCATCTTATATTAGGAGGTTTGTTCTCGAAATGAAAAGTTCAGGAAACAAAAAGTCCAGTTTGGGTGTCCTCATCTTTAGGCACATCTTGGTATTTTGTATTGGTAAGTCTATCCTTACCACAATATATTATTTAGGACAGGATCACATTTGTCACCTCTTCCTGCCTACTTCCCAAAGTGGTACCAAACCCACAAAATAGTCAATAAACCTCCACAGAGTGAGCAAAGAAGTCTTTTTTTTTTTAAGCTCTCCTGAGTGAACTGAATTTTTGGAGGCTCATAAGTAAATATGTTTTCCTCTTTACTTTGTCTATTACAGCCAGATTATATGAGTGGGGTGTTAAAGTCTCCCACTATTATTGTATTGCTCTAGAGAATGTCCTTTAGTTTTTGTTGGAGAAATGGTTTAGTGGTGCTAAATTCTCTCAACTTTTGCTTATCTGTGAAGCTTTTGATTTCTCCTTCATATTTGAATGAGATCCTTGCTGGATACAATAATCTAGGCTGTAAGTTATTTTCCTTCATCACTTTAATTATGTCTTGCCATTCCCTCCTGGCTTGGAGAGTTTCTATTGAAAGATCAGCTGTTATCCTTATGGGAATTCCCTTGTGAGTTATTTGATGTTTTTCCCTTGCTGCTTTTAATATTTGTTCTTTATATTTAATCTTTGTTAATTTGATTAATATGTGTCTTGGGGTGTTTCGCTTTGGGTTTATCCTGTTGGGGACTCTCTGGATTTCTTGAACTTGAGTGGTAATTTCCTTCTCCATTTTAGGGAAGTTTTCAACTATTATCTCCTCAAGGATTTCCTCATGATCTTTCTTTTTATCTTCTTCTTCTGGAACTCCTATGATTCGAATGTTGTAGCGTTTGATGTTATCCTGGAGGTTTCTGAAATTGTCCTCATTTCTTTTGATACGTTTTTCTTTTTTCTCGTCTGATTCATTTATTTCTAGGATTCTATCTTCTAGTTCACTAATCCTATCTTCTGCCTCTGTTATTCTACTATTTGTTGCCTCCAGGGTGTTTTGGATCTCATTTATTGCATTATTCGTTATGTGTTGACTCTTTTTTATTTCTTCTAGGTCCTTGTTAAACCTTTCTTGCATCTTCTCAATCCTTGTCTCCAGACACTTTAACTGTGATTCTATTTTGATTTCGAGATTTTGAATTAATTTCGCTATCATTATTCGGAATTCTTTATCAGGTAGATTCCCTATCTCTTCCTCTTTGGTTTGGATTGGTGGGGATCTATCCTGTTCCTTTAGCTGCTGGGTATTCTTTTGTCTCTTCATTTTGTTAAAATTGCCAAATTTAGAGTGTCCTTACTATATTCTGGTAGTTTGTTGAATTCTCTTTATTGAGGTGGTTTACAGGTCTTTTCAATATCTGATCTCTGCCTTGTTACAGAGGGGGTGGAGATGAACACCCAAATCTAAACCAGCCAGGTTCAGGCACTCAGATAATCCTCAGAAGCACAGACTTGGTTGAGTCTGCGTTTTATGCCCTTCCCAGATCCGAGTAGCGCAGGTGATGAAATGTTCAGCGAGCGCAGGTGCTGCGACTTATCGCCTCTCCGCCACTCAGTTTTCTGGGTATACAAACAGCGCACTTTCTCAGGCAGATGTTGACCATCCAGAGCCCCAAGAAGCGTGAGTCAGCACAGAAACCTACTCACAGTTCCGTTAGACAGTGTCTCTCTAGGGCTGTAATTGCCCGCCTCAGGCCCTGGTTGCCTGTCACCGGAGGGGATGGCCTGCAGCCGGCCAACTCTGTGCAGCCCTTTGTTCCGTAAGTAGTCCTGGTGGTGTCTTAAGTTAGGGCTGGCTTTTGATGTAGTAGATAACCGACAGTCTGGTTATTTCACTCAGGTAGCGCCCCGAGATAGTCAGGCCAAATCCTTTCTCAAAGCAATGCAGGCCTCGCCGCTCCTCCTAGCCCAGCCCCCACTTGCCAATAGCAAATGCTGGTGTCCGCGCCAGTTCTCCACAAAAGGAGTTACCGCAGGGCTCGTTTTCTCGTTTTGAAGACCATGAGCTGTCTTTCTAAGTGCCTGATGTCCTCTGCCGGCATTCAGAAGTTGTTTTATCGAGTTTATTCAGCATTCAAATGTTCTTTTAATGGATTTGTGGAGGAGAAAGTATTCTCCCCGTCTTACTCGTCCGCCATCTTAGCTCCTCCCTCTTTATCCTGTTCACTGATTCCTAAAATGTCAATGTTCACTCTTGCCTTCTCCTGCTTGACAACATACAATTTATCTTGATTCATGACCCCAAAAGTCCAAGTTCCTATTCAAAATTTTTCTTTATGGCATCGGACTTTATTTTCACCAGCAGACACATCCACAACTGGGCATCTTTTCCACTCTGGCCCAGCCTCTTCATTCTTTCTGGAGCTATTTCTCCACTCTTTCCTGAGAGAATATTGGACATCTTCCTACCTGGGGGGTTCCATCTTCCAGTGTTACATCTTCTTTCCTTTTCATGCTGCCTATGGGGTTTTCCACGCAAAAATACTGGAGTGGGTTGCCATTTCCTCCTTCAGTGGACCATATTTTGTCAGAACTCTTCACTATAACCCGTCCTTCTTAGGTGACCCTGCACGATATGACTCATAGCTTCATTGAGTTACACAAACCCGTTTGCCTTGACAAGGTTGTGATCCATGAAGGAGACTCAATCATTTATCATCCAACAAATATTTATTGAATTATTTATTCTGTGCCTACTATGTGCAAAACACTGTACTAGATTTGGGGGAAACACTGGGTCATGTGATAGATGTGACCTTTGCCCTCCTGAGGTCTACAGTCTCCCATCATTCCTCCAAGGAATGTTAGGCTGGCTGTGATATTAATAAATCAGTGAGGACTAACTAACAAAACTCCAGTGTTTCTCCACAACACCATTCTCTCTGGCTTTGTCTTCTGAATTCTGTGTACCCAAATGCAGACACACATTTAAATTATGTGCTTATTCTTCTACTAACATATCTCTGCAGACATCTTTACATCCAATTCACTATTTCCGCCAAATTGTTGTTTGGGGAGCATATAAGAGCAAAAAGACATGTACCTTCGAGAAGCTTAAAGTTTTAAATCTTAAAGAAATAGAGGCAAATATATAGCTGGTTATATGAGCAACTGTGGGGCTAAGTAACATCTCATAATGCAGGATATTGATATGCTTCAGAACCTACAACTCAAATATACTTTATAATAGCCATTATATAACCAGGTTACCTTATGAAAATAAACCAGGTGTCCCTTATCTCATTTCAAAATTGAGGGGCAAAGATAGTCAGGTCTTACACTAGTAGAAAAAAGAGTGGATTAAAGTAGGAAAGACTTCTCAGAGAAATTCAGACCTAATGGGTAAATGACTCAGGGCTTAAAGGAAGCCTATTGTTTTGGTGAGTGGAACAGATTTTGGTGGCTGACAAAGGTCTCTGTGTAGGTGGAGGAGTTACAGACAGCTTGGTTACAAGTAAAGATGAGGCGAAATCATACTAAAGGATGAAAACAGATATATGAGTGGGTGGAAATTTATAGTTTATCTTCTTTCAATGAAGTTGATTGTCTGGTAAAATCCCTAGATTTACTTAATTTACTTACCAATTCAATAAGGTCCTTGAAGACAAAAGGATGTTGCATTCTGACAAAATATAATCATAATGCAAATAATTTCTGTCTATGGACTGTTTCATAATTCACACAAATAACTCAAATAATGTATTACAAGTATTTCTAAACAATATACTCTTCCTCTAAAATCTGTATATCTAAGAGTGGTGTCATCTATTAGCAGACCTTAGACTTGCTGAGTCACTCTATTAATCCTCTTGCAGCTCAGCCATCATTCAGAGCCCCAGTAGGTTGAAAGTTGGCAACTACTTAACTCTATATCCCTAACATCCTCTACAGGAATGCTGCAAGACTGTGAGCCTCAGGAGGGCAAAGGTCATATCCATCACAAGGATTCGTGCATCCTCAGAAACAGGTGCAGTGTTTTACACATAGTAGGCACAAAACAAGTATTTGTTGGATGATAAATGAAAGAGTAAAATGAAATGAAGTTTGAGACTTCTGAAATGCACATCTTTTCTATATTGTGTATTCTAGGGTCATCTCAGGATTTAATTCCTAGATTTGTTCACTTTAGTTCTCATAGTTTAACTTGATCTTACTTGATTGAAGAATTAGCAAATTTAAAAGACTGGGATTTGGGTCTTCCCCAGTGGTACAGTGGATAAGAATCCACCTGCCAATGAAAGGGACACAACATTCAATCCCTGGTCCATGCCACAGAGCATCTAAGCCCTTGCACCACAACTGCTGAGGCTGTGCTCTGGAGCCCAAGATCCACAACTACTGAGCCCACATACCGCAACGACTGAAGCCCACACACCTAGAGCTTGTGCTCTGCAGCAATAGAAGCCCACACACTGCAACAAAGAGTAGCCCCAGCTCACTGCAACTAGAGAAAGCCAGTGCAGCAGCAACTAGAGAGAGACCCAGCACAGCCAAAAAGCAAAGACTGGGATTTGGAAGTGGGGAGGAGTACATGGGGGTAAGTCAAGAAGAAAACGCAATGATATACAAGTGCTAACATTTGTCAAAGTTAGTTAAAAAATTGCCTATTACAAAATTACTTATTATATTTCTCATAGATTCGATCCCAGGGTCAGGAAGATCCCCTGGAGGAGGGGCATACATAGCAACCCACTCCAGTAGTCTTGCCTGGAGAATCCCGTGGACAGAGGAGCCTGGTGGGTTATAGTCCATAGGGTCACAAAGAGTTAGACACTTACTGAAGCTACTTAGCACCCATGCACATGTATGCCTCCATCTCTTCCTCTTGGTAATGTATACATCCACATTGGATTGGGCTGTTTTTCCCAACTTGAGTGTCTTGTGCCTTTGAAGTGCCATAGATAGTATCTTGAGATTTCTTTGACAATTTTTGACCAAAAATTTTGCTTTAGAGATGCTGGAAAGTAACAAGACAGTGTAAAGACATGAGTCAGAAAATCATGATTACCTGTAGAAATAGCTACTTGAATATAGCATAGTTTAAAAAGCATGGATTCTGAAACAAGACTGCTTGGATTCAAATCATGGCTTTGCCCTTATGAGCTGTTTGATTTTTGTCATTACATATTTTCTCCATGCCTTAGTTTTCTATTTGGAAAATGGGTTGTGAGGATTAAATAAACAGTATGGTTAGAGTAGCTCCGAGCACATAGTACTGCTAAGTCATTTCAGTCGTGTCTGACTCTGTGCGACCCCATAGATGGCAGCCCACCAGGCTCCCCCATCCCTGGGATTCTCCAGGCAAGAACACTGGAGTGAGTTGCCATTTCCTTCTCCAGTGCATGAAAGTGAAAAGTAAAAAGTGAAGTCGTTCAGTCATGTCCAACTCTTAAGAGACCCCATGGACTGCAGCCCACCAGGCTCCTCTGTCCATGGGATTTTCCAGGCAAGAGTATTGGAGTGGGGTGCCATTGCCTTCTCCAAGCACATAGTAAGTCCTATGTTAATCTTAGCTTTTATCCTGATCTTGGGTAAGTCACCTACCAGGTTTAGAGTTTCTATGTATAAAATAAGAGGCTTTGACTAGACTCTAAGGCTCTCCAGGACCTGCATTTTTTAAGCAATGACAGTTCATGCATTTTTCTACCATATGTGTGTGTGGCTAGGGATGGAGAAATTCATGATTAGTTAGTAAATGCTTTCTTTGATTGATGGAAAAGGAGACTATTGGGAAATTGAGATAAGCTTCTTCACTAGACACTAAATTCCTTGAGATTAAGAAATGTATCTTAAAAAAAAAAAAAAAAAAAGAAATGTATCTTTTCCTCTTTAGGATCCCGTTGCCTAACATGGTACCTGGAAATAGTGAGTATTCTATAACCTGTTACTGCTACCCAGGAAGCTCTATAAACTGTTAATAAATGTGGAATGAATGCCTCTGACTTATGTTCCCAGGTATGTGGGAATGGAAAATGGTCACAACTGCTTCCTAAGCCTTTTCTAGCTTAACATGACTTACACAAAATGTTCAAGAAACATTAGTGCTCTCTACTGGAGATATTCATAGTGCAGGAATTCATGATTGATTTTTTTTTTTTTAATTTTTATGACAGACACTGATTTGAGTTCATATGTCCTGGATTTTAGGAATAGGATATTCCAGATAGACACATTTTACTGTGCTGCAAGTATAGATTTGGTGTTATGGCCTGGAGAATGGCAAGATTTGTATTAAAATCTCAAGTCTCACTTCCTTGCCTTGTATTTCTGCCTTTCCTCAAGAGCATTTGTAGCTATACATTTTTACAAATATTGTATTCTTTCTCATTCATTTTAAATAAAAATAGAAAAGTGGCATTAAATGAAATATTAATGTTAAGATAGTGAAAAGACAACCCACAGAATGTTAAAAAATATCCACAAATCATATTTGATAAGACACTTATATTCAGAGTATATAGAAACAAACTAACAAAAAGAAGAAAAATAACCCAATTTTAAAATAGCAATGTTTGAATCAACATTCCCCTCACCAAAAAAAGCACTGATGGACAATAAGCACATGAGTGGATCAGTGGAAGTGAGAAATGGATTTAAAGGCTTAGATCTGATAGATAGAGTGCCTGATGAACTATGGAATGAGGTTCGTGACATTGCACAGGAGACAGGGATCTAGACCATCCCCATGGAAAAGAAATGCAAAAAAGCAAAATGGCTGTCTGGGGAGGCCTTACAAATAGCTATGAAAAGAAGAGAAGCAAAAGCAAGGGAGAAAAGAAAGATATAAATATCTGAATGCAGAGTTCCAAAGAATAGCAAGAAGAGATAAGAAAGCCTTCTTCAGCGATCAATGCAAAGAAATAAAGGAAAACAACAGAATGGGAAAGACTAGGGATCTCTTCAAGAAAACCAGAGATACCAAAGGAACATTTCATGCAAAGATGGGCTTGATAAAGGACAGAAATGGTGTGGACCTAACGGAAGCAGAAGATATTAAGAAGAGGTGGCAAGAATACACAGAAGAACTGTACAAAAAAGAGCTTCATGACCCAGATAATCATGATGGTGTGATCACTGACCTAGAGCCAGACATCCTGGAATGTGAAGTCAAGTGGGCCTTAGAAAGCATCACTAGGAACAAAGCTAGTGGAGGTGATGGAATTCCAGTGGAGCTATTCCAAATCCTGAAAGATGATGCTGTGAAAGTGCTTCACTCAATATGCCAGCAAATTTGGAAAACTCAGCAGTGGCCACAAGATTGGAAAAGGTCAGTTTTCATCCCAATCCCAAAGAAAGGCAATGCCAAGGAGTGCTCAAACTACCGCACAATTGCACTCATCTCGCACGCTAGTAAAGTAATGCTCAAAATTCTCCAAGCCAGGCTTCAGCAATATGTGAACCGTGAACTTCCTGATGTTCAAGCTGGATTTAGAAAAGGCAGAGGAACCAGAGATCAAATTGCCAACATCCGCTGGATCATGGAAAAAGCAAGAGAGTTCCAGAAAAACATCTATTTCTGCTTTATTGACTATGCCAAAGCTTTTGACTGTGTAGATCACAATAAACTGTGGAAAATTCTGAGAGAGATGGGAATAACAGACCATCTGATCTGCCTCTTGAGAAATCTGTATGCAGGTCAGGAAGCAACAGTTAGAACTGGTCATGGAACAACAGACTGGTTCCAAATAGGAAAAGGAGTACGTCAAGGCTGTATATTGTCACCATGTTTATTTAACTTATATGCAGAGTACATCATGAGAAATGCTGGACTGGAGGAAACACAAGCTGGAATCAAGATTGCCGGGAGAAATATCAATAACCTCAGATATGCAGATGACACCACCCTTATGGCAGAAAGTGAAGAGGAACTCAAAAGCCTCTTGAGGAAAGTGAAAGTGGAGAGTGAAAAGGTTGGCTTAAAGCTCAACATTCAGAAAACGAAGATCATGGCATCCGGTTCCATCACTAGATGGGAAATAGATGGAGAAACAGTGGAAACAGTGTCAGACTTTATTTTTCTGGGCTCCAAAATCACTGCAGATGGTGACTGCAGCCATGAAATTAAAAGACGCTTACTCCTTGGAAGGAAGGTTATGACCAACCTAGATAGCATATTCAAAAGCAGAGACATCACTTTGCCAACAAAGGTTCGCCTAGTCAAGGCTATGGTCTTTCCTGTGGTCATGTAAGGATGTGAGAGCTGGACTGTGAAGAAGGCTGAGCTCCCAAGAATAGATGCTTTTGAACTGTGGTGTTGGAGAAGACTCTTGAGAGTCCCTTGGACAGCAAGGAGATCCAAGCAGTCCATTCTGAAGGAGATCAGCCCTGGGATTTCTTTGGAGGGAATGATGCTCAAGCTGAAACTCCAGTATTTTGGCCACCTCATGCGAAGAGTTGACTCATTGGAGAAGACTCTGATGCTGGGAGGGATTGGGGGCAGGAGGAGAAGGGGACGCCAGAGGATGAGATGGCTGGATGGCATCACTGACTCGATGAATGTGAGTCTGAGTGACCTCCGAGAGCTGGTGATGGATAGGGAGGCCTGGCGTGCTGCGGTTCATGGGGTCGCAAAGAGTCGGACACGACTGAGCGACTGATCTGATCTGATCTGAACAGAAGCAGAAGATATTAAGAAGAGGTGGCAAGAATACACAGAAGAACTGGTACAAAAAAGATCTTCACGACCCAGATAATCATAATGGTGTGATCAC
>CAKXYN010000911.1:0-11220 GCA_935064755.1 Tragelaphus eurycerus | reverse complement strand
TGGAAGGGATGGGATGGAAGAAAGCCAGAAAACCCTCAATAAAGAATATCACAAGTATAACAAAAACTACCTAAATCTCTACTATCTACATATTTCTCCATATATATAATTTCATATATATTCATCTATATACATACATACTATATACCTATGTGTGTGTACATATGTGTGTCCACATTCTTTAAGGTCTTAAAATTTCCTACTTTTATCCAAGTTATGTGTGCACACATATGTAGGTAGTTTTTGTTATATGTAAGCTATAAATGACAAGATTTTACAATAATTTTATATTTTAAAGTGTGTCAAAATATATACACTACTATTATAAAATAAATAACTAATGAGAACCTGTTATATAGCACAATGAACCCTACTCAGTGATCTGTGGTGACCTAAACGGGAAGGAAATCTAAAAAAAGAGTAGACCTATGTATATGTATAACTGATTCACTTTGCTGTACAGCAGAAACTAACACAACACTATAAAGCAACTATGTTCCAAAGAAATGTTTTTTAAAAATAAACATTTTTTTAAAAAAAAACAAGACCACATGTGCCTTCTTAAGGCCCCACACCCAAGGTAAGAGAAACCCAAGTAAGATGGTAGGTGTTGCAAGAGGGCATCAGAGGGCAGACACATTGAAATCATATGCACAGAAAACTAGTCAATCTAATCACACTAGGCCCACAACCTTGTCTAAATCAATGTAACTAAGCCATGCCCGTGGGGCCACCCAAGTCGGGCAGGTCATGGTGGAGAGATCTGACAGAATATGGTCCACTGGAGAAGGGAATGGGAAACCACTTCAGTATTCTTGCCTTGAGAACCCCATGAACAGTATGAAAAGGCAAAATGATAGGATACTGAAAGAGGAACGATACCCAGCCATGCTGGAGGTGACTGGTGATAGAAGCAAGGGTCCGATGCTCTAAAGAGCAATATTGCATAGGCACCTGGAATGTCAGGTCCATGAATCAAGGCAAATTGGAAGTGGCCAAACAAGACGTGGCTAGAGTGAATGTCGACATTGTAGGAATCAGCAAATTAAAATGGACTGGAATGGGTGAATTTAACTCAGATGACCATTATATCTACTACTGCAGGCAGGAATCCCTCAGAAGAAATGGAGTAGCCATCGTAGTCAACAAAAGAGTTTGAAATGCAGTACATATATGATATGTCAAAAATGACAGAATGCTCTCTGTTCATTTCCAAAGCAAACCATTCAATGTCACAGTAATCCAAGTCTATGCCCCAACCAGTAATGCTGAAGAAGCTGAAGTTGAACAGTTCTATGAAGACCTACAAAACCTTTTAGAACTGAAAATCAAAAAAGATGTCCTTTTCATTATAGGGGACTGGAATGCAAAAGTAGGAAGTCAAGAAACACCTGGAGTAACAGGCAAATTTGGCCCTGGGAATACGGAATGAAGCAGGGCAAAGACTAATAGAGTTTTGTCAAGAGAATGCACTGGTCATAGCAAATACCCTCTTCCAACAACACAAGAAGAAAGACTCTATACATGGACATCACCAGATGGTCAACACCAAAGTCAGATCGATTATATTCTTTGCAGCCAAAGATGGAGAAGCTCTATACAATCAGCAAAAACAAGATCAGGAGCTGACTGTGGCTCAGATCATGAACTCCTTATTACCAAATTCAGACTTAAATTGAAGAAAGTAGGGAAAACCACTAGACTATTCAGGTATGACCTAAATCAAATCCCTTATGATTATACAGTGGAAGTGAGAAATAGATTTAAGGGCCTAGATCTGATAGATAGAGTGCCTGATGAACTATGGAATGAGGTTCGTGATTCATTGTACAGGAGACAGGGATCAAGACCATCCCCATGGAAAAGAAATGCAAAAAAGCAAAATGGCTGTCTGGGGAGGCCTTACAAATAGCTGTGAAAAGAAGAGAAGTGAAAAGCAAAGGATAAAAGGAAAGATATAAGCATCTGAATGCAGAGTTCCAAAGAATAGCAAGAAGAGATAAGAAAATCTTCCTCAGCAATCAATGCAAAGAAATAGAGGAAAACAACAGAATGGGAAAGACTAGAGATCTCTTGAGATACCAAAGGAACATTTCATGCAAAGATGGGCTCCATAAAGGACAGAAATGGTATGGACCTAGCAGAAGCAGAAGATATTAAGAAGAGGTGGCAAGAATACACAGAAGAACTGTACAGGAAAGATCTTCATGACCCAGATAATCACAATGGTGTGATCGTTCATCTAGAGCCAGACATCCTGGAATGTGAAGTCAAGTGGGCCTTAGAAAGCATCACTACGAACAAAGCTAGTGGAGGTGATGGAATTCCAGTTCAGGTATTTCAAATCCTGAAAGATAATGCTGTGAAAGTGCTGCACTCAATATGCCAGCAAATTTGGAAAACTCAGCAGTGGCCACAGGATTGGAAAAGGTCAGTTTTCATTCCAATCCCAAAGAAAGGCAAGGCCAAAGAATGCTCAAACTACCGCACAATTGCACTCATCTCACCGCTAGTAAAGTAATGCTCAAAATTCTCCAAGCCAGGCTTCAGCAATATGTGAACCATGAACTTCCAGATGTTCAAGCTGGTTTTAGAAAAAGCAGAGGAACCAGAGATCAAATTGCCAACACCCACTGGATCATGGAAAAAGCAAGAGCGTTCCAGAAAAACATCTATTTCTGCTTTATTGACTATGCCAAAGCCTTTGACTGTGTGGATCACAATAAACTGTAGAAAATTCTGAAAGAGATGGGAATACCAGACCACCTGATCTGCCTCTTGAGAATGTGCTATGCAGGTCAGGAAGCAACAGTTGGAATTGGACATGCAACAACAGACTGGTTCCAAATAGGAAAAGGAGTACGTCAAGGCTGTATATTGTCATCCTGCTAATTTAAGTTATATGCAGAGTACATCATGAGAAATGCTGGACTGGAAGAAGCACAAGCTGGAATCAAGATTGCCGGGAGAAATATCAATAACCTCAGATATGCAGATGACACCACCTTTTATGGCAGAAAGTGAAGAGGAACTAAAAAGCCCTCTTGATGAAAGTGAAAGTGGAGAGTGAAAAAGTTGGCTTAAAGCTCAACATTCAGAAAACGAAGATCATGGCATCCGGTCCCATCACTTCATGGGAAATAGATGGGGAAACAGTGGAAATAGTGTCAGACTTTATTTTTCTGGGCTCCAAAATCACTGCAGATGGTGACTGCAGCCATGAAATTAAAAGATGCTTACTCCTTGGAAGGAAAGTTATGACCAACCTAGATAGCATATTGAAAAGCAGAGACATTATTTGCCCATTCTGTCAAGGCTATGTTTTTCCCTGTGATCATGTATGGATGTGAGAGTTGGACTGTGAAGAAGGCTGAGCACTGAAGAATTGATGCTTTTGAACTGTGGTGTTGGAGAAGACTCTTAAGAGTGCCTTGGACTGCAAGGAGATACAACTCAGTCCAGTCTGAAGGAGATCAGCCCTGGGATTTCTTTGGAAGGAATGATGCTGAAGCTGAAACTCCAGTACTTTGGCCACCTCATGCAAGGAGTTGACTCATTGGAAAAGACTCTGATGCTGGGAGGGATTGGGGGCAGGAGGAGAAGGGGACGATGGAGGATGAGAAGGCCTGGATGGCATCACTGACTCGATGGACATGAGTCTGAGTGAACTCCAGAAGATGGTGATGGACAGGGAGGCCTGGTGTTTTTTCATAAGATTATATTTTCCAATGTCATTTTTTTATATTTATTTTTTAATTATTATATTTATCATTATATAAAAAAAAAAAAAAATATTATTTTTTGTTTATTTCTTAAAATTAAAATAATATATATTATATAAAAATATATTTAATTTATAATATACTTTTTATTATATATTTGAAAAAAAAAGAAAAAAAAAAAAAAAAAAAAAAAAAAAAAAAAAAAAAAAAAAAAAAAAAAGAAAAGAAAAAGAAAAAAAAAAAAAAAAAAAAAAAAAAAAAAAAAAAATAACAGTGGTTTTAAAAAAACTGCTGGGTTCCGGAAAAGAGGGGGGGGGATTAGGACGGGGAATAAACTTTTTTCCACAAATTCATCAAGGGGACATCTAAACGCCGAGTAAATTCCTCAAACAGCTTCGGAATGTCGGCAGAGAACATCGGACACTGAGAAAAGCAACTCACTCCCCTCTAAAGGAGGTAGGAAAGAATATAGAAGCCAGAGAGGGACAAAGAGGGAGGGACGGACCTCTGCCCGGGGAAGGGAGCCTGGAAAGGGAAAGAGAAGTTTCCAAACACCGGGAAACTCTCCCTGTAGAGTCTGTGCCAACCGAGAAAGCACGGAGATATCATAACAGAGAGGAAATCAAAGGAACAATTAAGACCCACAGACTACGAGCCCTGCAGTAGCTTCCGCGGCGGGAAGGCATCATCGCAAACACCCGCTTCCGCCAGTAGCAAGCCGGGGCTGGGCGGGGGAGACGCTGTGGGCTGCTCCCACCCCGCCGGCCGCTCCCCCGTGGGAAGCACCCCCGAGGAGCGCTCCCCTCCCCCCCCCCTGCCGCCAGCCGCTCCCGCGCGGGCGCGCACCCACCCCCCTGCGCCCGGGGCTCCCGAGCGGGTCGACCCCCACCACCGACCGTTCCCGTGCGAACCACTCCATCCCCTCACCGCCGCTCCCCCCGCCAGCCGTTGCCGCGCGGGCCGTTTCTGCCAGGAGTGGTTTGGGCCGGCAGACCGGACTGCGGCGAGGACCACAGGAGGGGCCGGCCCGGGCCCAAGACACTGCGGGGCCCGCGCACAGAGCAAGGGACTATAGCGCACGCCCGCCCCCTGCGCCGGGGGCTCCCGCGCGGGTCGACCCCCACCGCCGACCGTTCCCGTGCGAACCACTCCATCCCCTCACCGCCGCTCCCCCGCCAGCCGTTGCCGCGCGGGCCGTTTCTGCCGGGAGTGGTTTGGGCCGGCAGACCGGACTGCGGCGAGGACCACAGGAGGGGCCGGCCCGGGCCCAAGACACTGCGGGGCCCGCGCACAGAGCAAGGGACTATAGCACGCGCCCGCCCCCTGCGGCGGGGGCTCCCGCGCGGGGTCGACCCCCACCGCCGACCGTTCCCGTTCCCGTGCGAACCATCCCCTCGCCGCCGCTCCCCCGCCAGCCGTGGCCGCGCGGGCTGTTCCCGCCGGGAGTGGGTCGGGCTGGCAGACCAGACTGCGGCACCGTCCACAGAAGAGGCCGGCCCAGGCCCAAGACACTGCGGGGCCCGCGCACAGAACAAAGGACTATACAGACCAACTACAGAGAAAGGGGCCTATAGACCTTGAGGAACTTAAGCCGGAACAAGGAACTAGCCGAAAATGAACTGAACCCACAGCAATAAAAGAGAAACTCTTATACATATTGTTACTATTTTTACCAACATTATTTCCTTTTTTTTTTTTTTTTTTTTAATATATGTTTTTTTAAAAAATTTTATTATTTTTTTATTGAAAGGAAGAGGAGGGGGAGGGGAAGAAAAGAAAAAAAAAAAAAAAATTTTTTTTTTTTTTTTTTTTCCTTTTCCTTTTATTTTTTTCTTTTTTTCTTCTTGTTTTTGTTTCTTTTATTCTTATGTTTTTATCCTCTAGTACTTCTTTAATCTCCACGGTTAGATATAACTTTTGCGACCCTGTTTTGGTTTTTTTTGTGTGTGTTTTCTTTCTTTCTTCTCTTTTTTCTTTATGTCCTTGGCTTTTTTTCTCCCCTTTGTTCTTTTCTTTACTGATTACTGACTGGATCTGTCTCTCTCCTTGACACTCCCTCCTTTTATCCTCCTGACCAGCTATATCTCCCTCCTCCCTTTCTCCTTCTCCGTATAACTCCGTGAACATCTCTGAACAGTCTAGTTGTGGAATGCAATATAGAAGACGAACTTTATGAGACTACTGTAAAAATAAGACAGATAACAGGAAGCAGGAGGCTTAAGTCCAAACCCTGACCCCACGAAACATTAATTGACAGGAGCTCATCAAATGCCTCCATACCTACACTGAAACCAAGCATCACACAAAGACCAGCAAGTTCCACGGCAAGACATACCAAGAAAAACCTTTAGAAAAACAAGAACACAGCCCTGAGCTCCAAGTCACAGGCTACACAAAGCGACCTCAAAATCATAGACATCTCATAACACACCACTAGACACTCCACCGCACCCCAGAGAAAAGAAATCCAGCCCCACCCACCAGAACATCGATACAAGCTTCCATAAACAAGAAACCTCGACTTGCCACCGGTACAAACCCACATATAGGGCAGAAAAGCCACAATAAAGAGAACTCCACAGACTGCCAGAATACAGTAAGGACTCCCCAAACTCAGCATTTTAAACAAGATGAAGAGACAGAAGAATTCCCAGCAGGTAAAGGAACAGGATAAATGCCCACCAAACCAAACTAAAGAGGAAGAAATAGCGAACCTACCTGATAAAGAATTCCGAATAATGATAGTGAAATTAATCCAAAGCCTGGAAAGCAAAATGGAATCATGGATAAATAGCCTGGAGAAAAGCATCGAGAAGATGCAAGAAAGATTTAACAAGG
Source organism: Tragelaphus eurycerus (assembly GCA_935064755.1). Classification (NCBI taxonomy): domain Eukaryota; kingdom Metazoa; phylum Chordata; class Mammalia; order Artiodactyla; family Bovidae; genus Tragelaphus; species Tragelaphus eurycerus. The sequence continues at coordinate 4,660 of CAKXYN010000911.1, read as the reverse complement.
ACCTAGAAGAAATAAAAAAGAGTCAATATATAATGAATAATACAATAAATGAGATCCAAAACACTCTGGAGGCAACAAATAGTAGAATTACAGAGGCAGAAGATAGAATTAGTGAATTAGAAGATAGAATGGCAGAATTAAATGAATCAGAGGAGAAAAAAGAAAAACGAATTAAAAGGAATGAGGACAATCTCAGAGACCTCCAGGACAATCTTAAACGTTACAATATTCGAATCATAGGAGTTCCAGAAGAAGAAGACAAAAAGAAAGACCATGAGAAGATACTAGAGGAGATAATAGTTGAAAACTTCCCTAAAATGGGGAAGGAAATAATCACTCAAGTCCAAGAAACCCAGAGAGTCCCATATAGGATAAACCCAAGGCGAAACACCCCAAGACACATATTAATCAAATTAACAAAGATCAAACACAAAGAACAAATATTAAAAGCAGCAAGGGAAAAACAACAAATAACACACAAGGGAATTCCCATAAGGATAACAGCTGATCTTTCAATAGAAACTCTTCATGCCAGGAGGGAATGGCAAGACATACTTAAAGTGATGAAAGAAAAGAACCTACAGCCCAGATTATTGTACCCAGCAAGGATCTCATTCAAATATGAAGGAGAAATCAAAACCTTTACAGACAAGCAGAAGCTGAGAGAATTCAGCACCACCAAACCAGCTCTCCAACAAATACTAAAGGACCTTCTCTAGACAGGAAACACAAAAAGGATATATAAATTCAAACCCAAAACAACAAAGTAAATGGCAACGGGATCATATTTATCCGTAATTACCTTAAATGTAAATGGGTTGAATGCCCCAACCAAAAGGCAGAGACTGGCTGAATGGATACAAAAACAAGACCCATACATATGTTGTCTACAAGAGACCCACCTCAAAACAGGGGACACATACAGACTGAAAGTGAAGGGCTGGAAAAAGATTTTCCATGCAAATAGGGACCAAAAGAAAGCAGGAGTAGCAATACTCATATCAGATAAAATAGACTTTAAAACAAAAGCTGTGAAAAGAGACAAAGAAGGTCACTACATAATGATCAAAGGATCAATCCAAGAAGAAGATATAACAATTATAAATATATATGCACCCAACGTAGGAGCACCGCAATATGTAAGACAAATACTAACAAGTATGAAAGGAGAAATAAACAATAACACAATAATAGTGGGAGACTTTAATACCCCACTTACACCAATGGATAGATCAACTAAGCAGAAAATTAACAAGGAAACACAAGCTTTAAATGATACAATAGACAAATTAGAACTAATTGATATCTATAGGACATTTCATCCCAAAACAATGAATTTCACCTTTTTCTCAAGTGCACACGGAACCTTCTCCAGGATAGACCACATCCTGGGCCATAAATCTAGCCTTGGTAAGTTCAGAAAAATTGAAATCATTCCAACCATTTTTTCTGACCACAATGCAGTAAGAGTAAATCTCAATAACAGGAGAAAAACTATTAAAAATTCCAACATATGGAGGCTGAACAACACACTCCTGAATAACCAACAAATCACAGAAGAAATCAAAAAAGAAATAAAATTCTGCATAGAAACGAATGAAAATGAAAACACAACAACCCAAAACCTGTGGGACACTGTAAAAGCAGTCCTAAGGGGAAAGTTCATAGCAATTCAGGCATACCTTAAGAAACAAGAAAAAAGCCAAATAAATAACCTAACTCTACACCTAAAGCAACTGGAAAAGGAAGAAATGAAGCACCCCAAGATTAGTAGAAGGAAAGAAATCTTAAAAATTAGGGCAGAAATAAATGCAAAAGAAACAAAAGAGACCATAGCAAAAATTAACAAAGCCAAAAGCTGGTTCTTTGAAAGGGTAAATAAAATTGACAAACCACTAGCCAGACTCATCAAGAAACAAAGGGAGAAGAATCAAATCAATAAAATTAGAAAAGAAAATGGAGAGATCACAACAGACAGCACAGAAATACAAAGGATCATAAGAGACTACTATCAGCAATTATATGGCAATAAAATGGACAATATGGAAGAAATGGACAAATTCTTAGAAAAGTACAACTTTCCAAAACTGGATCAGGAAGAAATAGAAAATCTTAACAGACCCATCACAAGCACGGAAATTGAAACTGTAATCAGAAATCTCCCAGCAAACAAAAGCCCAGGCCCAGACGGCTTCACAGCTGAATTCTACCAAAAATTTAGAGAAGAGCTAACACCTATCCTACTCAAACTGTTCCAGAAAATTGCAGAGGAAGGCAAACTTCCAAACTCATTTTATGAGGCCACCATCACCCTAATTCCAAAACCTGACAAAGATCCCACAAAAAAAGAAAACTACAGACCAATATCACTGATGAACATAGATGCAAAAATCCTTAACAAAATTCTAGCAATCAGAATCCAACAACACATTAAAAAGATCATACACCATGACCAAGTGGGCTTTATCCCAGGGATGCAAGGATTCTTCAATATCCGCAAATCAATCAACGTAATACACCACATTAACAAACTGAAGAATAAAAACCATATGATTATCTCAATAGATGCAGAGAAAGCCTTTGACAAAGTTCAACATCCATTTATGATAAAAACTCTCCAGAAAGCAGGAATAGAAGGAACATACCTCAACATAATAAAAGCTATATACGACAAACCCACAGCAAACATTATCCTCAATGGTGAAAAACTGAAAGCATTTCCTCTAAAGTCAGGAACAAGACAAGGATGCCCACTTTCACCATTATTATTCAACATTGTTCTGGAAGTTCTGGCCACAGCAATCAGAGCAGAAAAAGAAATAAAAGGAATCCAAATTGGAAAAGAAGAAGTAAAACTCTCACTGTTTGCAGATGACATGATCCTCTACGTAGAAAACCCTAAAGATTCCACCAGAAAATTACTAGAACTAATCAATGAATACAGTAAAGTTGCAGGATATAAAATTAACACACAGAAATCCCTTGCATTCCTGTACACTAATAACGAGAAAATAGAAAGAGAAATTAAAGAAACAATTCCATTCACCATTGCAATGAAAACAATAAAATACTTAGGAATATATCTTCCTAAAGAATCTAAAGACCTATATTTAGAAAACTATAAAACACTGCTGAAAGAAATTAAAGAGGACACTAATAGATGGAGGAATATTCCTTGTTCGTGGATTGGTAGAATCAATATAGTGAAAATGAGTATACTACCCAAAGCAATTTATAGATTCAATGCAATCCCCATCAAGCTACCAACAGTATTCTTCACAGAGCTAGAACAAATAATTTCTCAATTTGTATGGAAATACAAAAAACCTCGAATAGCCAAAGCTATCTTGAGAAAGAAGAACGGAACTGGAGGAATCAACCTGCCTGACTTCAGGCTCTACTATAAAGCTACAGTCATCAAGACAGTATGGTACTGGCACAAAGACAGAAACATAGATCAATGGAACAAAATAGAAAGTCCAGAGATAAATCCACGCACATATGGTCACCTAATCTTTGACAAAGGCGGCAAGAATATACAATGGAGTAAAGACAATCTTTTTAACAAGTGGTGCTGGGAAAACTGGTTAAACACTTGTAAAAGAATGAAACTAGAACACTGTCTAACACCATACACAAAAATAAATTCAAAATGGATTAAAGAGCTAAATATAAGACCAGAAACCATAAAACTCCTAGAGGATAACATAGGCAAAACACTCTCTGACTTACATCACAGCAGGATCCTCTATGACCCACCTCCCAGAATATCGGAAATAAAATCAAAAATGAACAAATGGGACCTAATCAAACTTAAAAAGCTTTTGCACAACAAAGGAAACTATAGGCAAGCTGAAAAGACAGCCCTCAGAATGGGAGAAAATAATAGCAAATGAAGCAACAGACAAACAACTAATCTCAAAAATATACAAGCAACTTCTACAGCTCAATTCCAGGAAAATAAACGACCCAATCAAAAAATGGGCCAAAGAACTTAATAGACATTTCTCCAAAGAAGACATACAGATGGCTAACAAACACATGAAAAGATGCTCAACATCGCTCATTATCAGAGAAATGCAAATCAAAACCACTATGAGATACCATTACACGCCAGTCAGAATGGCTGTGATCCAAAAATCCACAAGCAATAAATGCTGGAGAGGGTGCGGAGAGAAGGGTACCCTCTTACACTGTTGGTGGGAATGCAAACTAGTACAGCCATTATGGAGAACAGTATGGAGATTCCTCAAAAAACTGGGAATAGAACTGCCTTATGACCCAGCAATCCCACTGCTGGGCATACACACTGAGAAAACCAGAATTGAAAGAGGCACGTGTACCCCAATGTTCATAGCAGCACTGTTTACAATAGCCAGGACGTGGAAGCAACCTAGATGCCCATCCACAGATGAATGGATAAGCAAGCTGTGGTACATATACACGATGGAGTATTACTCAGCCATTAAAAAGAATACATTCGAATCAGTTCTATTGAGGTGGATGGAACTGGAGCCTATCATACAGAGTGAAGTAAGCCAGAAAGAAAAACACAAATACAGTATACTAACGCATATATATGGAATTTAGAAAGATGGTAACAATCACCGTGCTTATGAGACATCAAAAGAGACACTGATGTATAGAATAGACTTTGGAC